>MVAQ01000070.1:0-88735 GCA_014825775.1 Krasilnikovozyma curviuscula
GCAGGGGCGCTCGCACAGACCTCAATTTTTTCACCAGCCGTATATAAAGGAAGGCGCCGCTGCACAAAGACTTTTTCTTTATCCTCTCTGGGTACGTCTTCTGCTACCCCTACCTTTGAGCCTGTTCATCCTCCTCCATACTGACCTTGCTCTTGCTCTTCGTCTGCAGCCTTTTGGCTTAGATCATGTGTAGTATCTGTTCTTTAAATCTTAACCGATTTAATGTCTCCTACATGGAGACATCTTGGTTATATACTTTTTGACACCCTGTCCGGACCTCCTCTGCTTGCACGATGACTGTGACGAGTTGACCTTCGTATTGCACTCTCGCGTTGTGTTGACAGGGGTCCTTCGTGGACTTCCCATCCCCTCCTCCCTCTTGTTGCGCCTTTCCTTTCGTCCCTCTGGGACGATCGGAGAGCCATTTGAGGAAGAAAAGCGTCAAGCTCATTTCGCTCACTGTGCGTGTTTGGAATTAGTTTGGTCATAATGGGAAATGGGAACTGTTGACCTCAACACCAGTAAGGCGAAGCACGAGGGGAGGCGCAGCTTTTCTTGCACCGTGGGCTGACCTTACGATACGATCGTGTAGACAAGAATATTCGAAAAGCAAAAATACATATTGTACATTATGAACCAGCACAACCGGAAAGTAAAACAGTCTATGGACGAGATTATCTTGATAAGAAACCCACACTGCACAAAATAGCCACGAAAATCAAGCCATCGACGACGACAGATCTGTCACTGATTGAAAGAAAAAAAAAGGAAAACGTTCGTTAGTAAAGATCAGTGGACTTGATGCAAGGAAGATATACTTACAGTCAACTTGAGGATGGAGCATGTAAGAGATCTTGTTCGAATCCTCCTTCTCCTTCTCGACTTCACTTGACATCGCAGCGCTACCACCGAGGTAATCTTGAACATCACCTCTGATCTCTAACAGGTATTGATCCTGCAACGAGAAAATGAAGCGTTAGCACAAGTTCCCAGCATTAGAATGTCATCTGGATACTCACCTTGACCAGTCGAGTCAAAGCCTTTCCAATGACTTCCTGTTCTTCATCAAGCTCCTCGATTGTACCTAGCTCCTTTTCCTTCTCTTGCAAGTACCAATCAATGAGCTCTTCCCTCTCTATGCTCGGGTTATCAGTTCGTTCAGCTTCAGCAAGATGTTGAACAACTAAAAGAGGAGAGCGTTCATAGGTGGATCAGTGGATCAGTTTAGTTGATGCACGTGAGAATAAAAACTGGACTTACTCAAGTTCATAATGGTCATATACCTGTCGTACGTGATTCTCAGCTTCTTCTTGGTGGACGGCTGAGGAAGAGCAGCACTTGGAGACCTGGGACCAGCCCCAGTCGGCAAGCTAGCTCCGTTGAGAGTTTGCTGGGATTCATCTTCATCCTCGTCCATTTCGTCACCTTGAGTACCATTTCCAGCGACTTGGACAGCAGGAACACCACCGCCTGAAGCATCATCGTTTTCGTCGTCGTCGAAATCGATGTCGTCTTTCTCGACGTGAATAATAGATTGTCGGAGGAGATGGAAAGCTTCGTTGACCATCGGAGGAGTGATCTAAAAAAAATTCAACACAACGGGTTAGCAGTAATCAAGGAAGAAAGACGGTAAACAAAGAACTCACCTCGCTCTTACAGTTCGCTCGAGCGATAGCCTCACTCAATCGAATCATACTCTCAAGCTGACGGACAGTTATTCTATAAGAATTTTTACCAGGACCCGTGGCATCATCTTGACGAAGCTGGCGGTACTTCTCGACGAGAACAGCTGACGCATCCGGGGTGAGCTGGTAATGACAGATCAACGTTATGTTAGAAACCATCACAAATGAGATTGTCAAAAAAGAGTGAAGAGGTTGACTGCTGACCTTTGGCTTGAAAGTTCGAGCGTATCGGATGTACCTCTGCAGAGCTTCAGTAGAGAATTCCGGACTGATGGCTGCATCTCTAAATCGATGGACGTTGACAATGTGACTAGCAATGTTCCAGTCAGCCTGCTCGTTACATTCATCCAAGACAATGAAGAAGAGATCAAATCTGGACATAATAGGGGCTGACATGGCGACGTTGGCACGGAGAGAGATCTTCTTGTTGTAACGACCACCGACTGGGTTGGCCGCAGCAAGGATTGAAGTTCGAGCATTCAATGTTGCTTGGATGCCAGCTTTGGCGATAGAAATAGTCTGCTGTTCCATAGCTTCGTGAATGGCGACCTGATCAGCGATATCCATCTTGTCGAACTCATCGATGGCACAGATTCCGTTATCAGCCAACATGAGAGCACCAGCTTCAATCGTGAATTCACCAGTCTCTTCATCTTTGACGACAGCAGCTGTGAGACCAGCTGCAGAGGAAGCCTTTCCAGAAGTATAGACAGCTCGAGGAAGGAAAGAGCAAATGTACCTGAAGAGCAGCATTGGTCAGCCAACCAAGTAGATTAGAAGAGTCACAATACTTAACCCACTTGAGAAACTGAGATTTGGAGGTAGAAGGATCTCCAACGATGCAGATGTTGATGTCACCTCTCAAGTGGATACCTTCAGGTGTCTGCTTGTGAACACCGCCCATCAGTTGGAGAAGGAGTCCCTTCTTCACAATATCGTGACCTATCAAAGGGGTAAGCCATTGGTTGAATGGT
Source organism: Krasilnikovozyma curviuscula (assembly GCA_014825775.1). NCBI lineage: Eukaryota > Fungi > Basidiomycota > Tremellomycetes > Cystofilobasidiales > Mrakiaceae > Krasilnikovozyma > Krasilnikovozyma curviuscula. The sequence continues at coordinate 2,660 of MVAQ01000070.1, forward strand.
GATACACTCAAAAGCAAAGCATAAGAGACTAACCGTAAACAGTTGGAGCGATCGAATTGACCAATCTAGCGTAGATCTTGTCCATGCCAACCATGCTTCTCAGCTCATCGAGCTCTTGTCTAGTGAGAGAGTTAATGAACGCATCTTGATCTTCGTCACCGTCCTGGCCTTCTCCTCGAATATTGGTAGCGTTTGCCTGTCAAAGCAAGGAAGCAAGCAGGTGAATAACGAGTTGAAGTAAATATGGAAATGAAATTTAGCAAAGAACTTACCCTGGCATCACTGCTTTGAACCATACAAGCCAAGAAAGCAGTCTTGTAGCCAAGATCTCTCACACCCAATTCCTTCAAGCCAGTAAGCCCTTCGTTGACACCAGTTCCAGCGCCCCCTGCACCACCAGTTCTAGCTTCACGCTGCATCTCAGCAGTCATTCCTGGGACGGACATGGCAGCAACATCTGGAACGACGATAAACGTGCCGGTGAAGGTACATTTGTCACCGGCTTTGGCCTTTTCGACCGTTTCCGAACGAAGGATGACATCCAGGCTGATCACGGTAAGAAATACATTTAAGTCAGTAAAAATGGTTTAACTCAACAATGGACATGGTAGATACTCACGATCTAGGCATTGAACCAGTTGGAATTTCGTTCGCGTTTTCCTGGATTCTGACTTTTTGCCAATCAGAGAACTTGGACTGTTCGATGTTGAGCTGCCAAAATGACTTGTTGGCACATGTTGGATTCTGACACATGATAGGCTGGACAAAAAAGACGAAGAAATCGGCGTTTGAACACACAGAAAAGGCAAAGCGATAGCTGAGAGGCATACCTCGGTGTACTTGAACTGCTGTTCGATATCAGTTGCCGTGGTACGACACGTCTCACAGACAAAAGTACCGAAGATGAGTTCAGGTCTGACTTCACTGGTTCTGGTTACTGTTCCGTTGATACTCATTAAGGTACCAACTTTCGCTGTCTTAAGGTCTCGAATACCAGATACAAGTTGCAAGCCATGGAAAGCGATGGAGAATTCACGTGTTTGAAGTCCCGAGGTAGGTGAGGATGAGGATGATGTGGGCGATAGATAGAGGTAGGTTGGTTCGTACTTCCGTACGAGGTTCTGCAACGCCCGACGCAGGTAGGGCAAGAACCTGATTTTTGTTCGCAAAAGGAAAATGTGTCAGGTTCAAGCAAGGTATGCTAAAGAAAACTTAGAGTACTCCTACCTGTAATATTGCGATGAGATGGCTCTGGCGAGAACTTCTTCACGCTCAAGCAAGTGACCAAAGTCGACGTAGAGCGTGGTGAGCTCATACTCCTTCAGCGCATGGATCTGCTCTAAATAGTACAGTTTCGATTCATCCTGCTGTGTAGTTTCAAGCTCAGATGCTGGAGTAGCAGGCAGAGCAACGTCGTCGGTATATCTGTTATCAAAGCAAGAGGAACATCAGGTCTCACCGTGGAAAAAGAGGTTGGATGCGAAGGTGAGGTGGAAAAAAATGGAACATACGACTCAAGGAAGTCTTGGAAACTCTCCATTACCTTCTCACCAGTTGCATCTCTTACTCTGGGGATGTCGTCTATCAGACCTCTGACTCTTCGTCGAGTGCCCCTTCTCGCAGCGCCCTCTTCCTCAGCCTCGTCAGGCTGCTGGTCGATGGCCATTGGGTCGAGCTGCTGCACCTGGCGCTGCTGTTGTCCATTGGGTCCTGGGGAGGAACGACGTCCTCCTACTGCGGAGGAAGGGAGGTCTGACATGGCTGCTAGAGGGAAAATGTTGGGTTGAGGGCGAAGTTCTGGTCGACAGGAGAGCAGGGCACGACGCGACACCCTTCATTTAGGGACGCGCCACGCTTGACGCGTTTTTGCACTTGACCGTCCGGCTTCTTTCTCGAGGCTGATATTGATTGCACGTCGAGGATGATAACACAGCATCTTTGATAGCTATGTGGTGACCAAAATATCCAAAGTTCAAGGCATATATATACAGGGAAAGATATGAAAAAGACGCGATTAGACTAACGCAACCTAATATACTTAAAAATCGGTATAATGATAAAGGGTATGAGAAGGGTGGGAACAATTACCATAGCTTAAGCTGACGAAAGAGTCCATGTTTATGCCAAAGGTTGAATGGTAATGTTTCCTTCATCCTCAACAAATCCACCCGCAACTTCAACGTCCAAATCCAACTTCTCGATCGCGCTTTTCGTAGACGAGAACGAATCGAACCTTCGACCACTCGATCTGCCAGACATAGAAGTGTAAGGTCTGCTGCTAATGCTTGACCCAGTTGAAGCATGTCGCTCGCGCTGCTGCTGGTCGTACAACGAGGGGGTAGAGTCGGCGGGAGAGTGCCAGCGGTACTGGTACTGGTGCTGCGGGGGAAGGTTTTGATACTGCTGTGGTAAAACATACGATGAGAAAGGGTAGGAGAGTGGCTGGTTGTGAAAACTGTCAGGACTGTAAGGACCACTCCCTCCGCCGTTCTCGAGCTGACCCTGTGGAATGTAATTGTTGTAAACTGTTCGTCCGCCGTTGCAGTCAGATTCGAAGTAGCCTGGATAGCTGTCATGGGCGTGTGTTGGAGCTGGGTATAATGGATAGCTGGCTTGGGCTGGGTAGATATTTTCTTGTTGGTGTTGGCTGTAGTTGTTGATGTTGCCTAAGGATACTGAACGAGGAACTGATAAAGCAGAACCCTCATGGGATGGCGACCAAGAAGGCAGTGATGTTAAGGAACCATAGTAGGAGCTGCTGGTTGTCGGTCTTCTGAGAGAAGCGGGTGAGAGCTCTGGTGAGTAGCTGAAGCCATCAATAGTGTAGCTTCTACCATCCGTCGTGGTAGCGCTGCTGGGGTTGAGGATTGGAGGAGGAACATGAGATCGAGTTGTTGATACTGGAGTATCTGAAATAACGTTATCATCGAGCTTAGGAGCAAGTTGAAGAACTGAGAGAGCTTGAGTTGACGAGATCTGATCTGAAATTGCGTTGAGCAGAGGGTTGACGAGTTCGAAAAGCTTGGAATTGGCAGAAAGGGTACGAAGGAGTAGTAGCAATGGCTGGAAGAAAGGTAAACAACAAATGAGACATCAGCTCCGTCGCCAATATCATAGGATAAAAAGAAAACAAACGTAGACACCGACCTCTTCCTCGAGAACTATATTATGAACGAGATGTCTGCTGATGTTTCCTGAAGTAAAATCGCCGCAGCTCGACCACTTGAAGGTCTCCTCATCCGTGTTCTCATCTCTATTGATCTTCCCAACATAGCACCTTGGCGGCCTCGCGACCGCAACTTTACAGACCCAGCGCTTGACGGTAGGATGGGAGACGACCTCGAGGCCTTCAAGATGTGACATCTTGGTCACCATCTTATACGAAGTGGATGCGTGTGTAAGGTAGTGCACGAGCGTCTCATCGTTCGGCGAGAAGTAGATAACCAGCGCGTCGCCAGGCTGGGTCGATTCGGCCAATCGAGTCCATTGGCCAATAGTCAACCTCTGAACTGGGATAGTGATGATGGCTGTATGGAAATAGATAAGGATTATGGTTTGTAACGATCAGTGGTGGGGCAATACACTGGTGAAGACTGACGAGATTTGGCGTGAACCGTTTCAGCCATGAGCTGCTTCTCTTCGTTCACATCGACATCAACTTTCGAAGATGACGGCTCAGACCTGGAACGCCTAGATTTCTCATGATCAGAGTCACCACTACCACCAGAGTACGATTCGTAGACCGATTTATTACGAGTTGGAGTTGAATTCTTCGGTTTCGGTGGATTCTTGACGTACGCTCGTCTGCAAGGAGAGCTACGAATCAGCAACATCGCATTGAAGGTCTTCATTAGTTTAGACTCACCGATTCTGAAACCATACTTGAACATGTCTGGAAGATGAGGAACAAAGTGAGCGCTGTCGGAAGTCGCGTAGGTACCACTCACCTGGAAGTCATCTTGGACGTCTCGTTGATTGCTAGTTTTGTGAGCTGTTTAGCGATCTCGTCCCTCTTATCCTTTCCCGGCTTGTCATTTTCATCGAAGTACTCTAGCAAGATCCTCGTCTGCTCGTCCGTTGCTCGGAATCTGCCACCTTGGCCACTCCCGTTCTTTGAGACCAAACGGCGGCTCGTGTTTCGTCCAACTCGCTTCTTGTGACGCACAGGGAAAGACGACGCAGTTTGTGGTCCGGAAGAGTCTGCTGGTGAACAATCGTTATCGGGAGTGAACGATTCGGATGAGTGTTCTAAGTAGGACTGGGACGTTGTCGAACGCGTGCGCTCTCTGAACTGGTAAGGGGCACCGTCGGCTTGATTGTAGATCGAAGGAGATGGGAGAGACTGAGAGGTTAATTGCTGTGTACCACAACTCTGTTGGGGTGAAACAGATTGGACTGGAGGCAGAGACCACTCCAACAATTTATCTTCGGCTTTGACAGGTTCTTCGTCTCCTGCAGAACCGGACATCATCACACCAGTAAGCAACAAAGCTGACAGTATATTAGTTTGAAGCGTAACCGGGGCTAAGTTACCTTCGTTCTTTCGACTGGAAGACATTTGATGATAGTGAAGGCGATTGAACGCAGTGAATTGTGATGAAGATTGCTCTCGCTGCAGCTGCTGGGGTGGTGGGGGGTTCACGACAGCAGGGTTGACAGTTTGAGGGAGGGCACGAAGTGACGGTTCAGATCGGTATTGCGCTAAATTCAAGAAAGTTGAAGAAAGGTCGTGGTTAGCATCCGGTTTGAGAAGAAATTGGTGTGAAGGGCAAGGCAAGCCCAGCAGGTGGCGACGCAGCAGAGTCCGACCCACATCTTTTCGAAGGAAGGTCTCTCAATCGACTGACCAAGCAGACAGATTATTCCTACCGTAGTTCCAGCCACACCTCAAAGCAATACCGAAAAAAAAATCGCAGTGGATAACTCACCTGGGTAGCTGGGAAAGGCATCTTCATCAGCCGAGTAGTTCATCCTACAGAGCTCAAACGATTCAACAAAGGAAACAAGAGGAAGACTGTCAGAGACGTTCATCGAAAAAATGAACGAAAGGAAGGGGAAAACTCACCTGCAGAAATGGAATAGCAGAAACGCGACTGATTGAAGCAGCAGCACGACAAGGAGAGTCAGTTCCAACTAGGGAGGAGAGGAAGAAATAACCAAAAGTTACATGCCAATCGAGTGAGACGTGAGGGCAAAACAAGATAAAAAGAGCCTGACCGCGAGCAAAAGTAAATAAAGCGAGCGTGGGAACGCGATCAAAACCCCATAGAAGCGCGACTGAAGAGAGCTGAAAGAAAGCAAGTAAAAGAAAGAGAAAAGAGATGGTAGTTAGACTTTCAGAAAAGGGACAAAAAAGATGAGCACACTGCGAGAAAAAAGGAGGGCACCTGTCAAAAACGAGAGCGCCGTTTCATCTTTCGCCTGGGCGAGCCTGACTGCCCAAATTAATGCATTCCCGATCTGAGCCTACCAAGAGGACGCGAAGGGGACGTTTGAGGGCTTTGCTGGTGTGCTTAGAAGGATACTAGTGCTGTCGATGGGTGATGACTCGATCACCTTGGATGGTTCAGATGAACGTCGAAAGTCGCGTTTTGACCTCCGCGAGGGCTCTTCTTGTTGAAGAAGAAGGGAACAGCGAAAATTGTCTTGTTGGAGAAAACTTTGAAAGTAAAGTGTACTAAAAGAAGAAAACATGACGGGGTCCAAGGCAGGGTTACTCACCCTTTCTCTCAAACCCAGCTCTGTTTTGACAGGTTGAAGTGCGATCATCTATCTCCGATTTACAACATCACATTAAATGATGAAACCAGTTAGTTGGAAGCTTCCATATTATTCTTGTCCATCAATCCGTTGGAGGCTTTCTGGAGAAGAAAGAGAGTGACAAAGGTAAGTGAACACAAACAACAACCTTCTCTTACCAGCGCGAATTGTCATTTAAGAGCCGGTAAACTGGATGCATGTGGTTCGAGATAGTTCATGCTAGACAATGTATGACGACGTTTGTAATACCATTCCAAAGTCCCACGCATGTCACTGCTTTGAAGCAGCGGCAGCCGCAGCCGACCTCTTCAGCGCGTCCTCCAGCTTCTTCCTCTCCCTCCTCGCTTCAGGATCGTCGTACCGAATTCGATTGTGGCTCTCATCAAACTGCTGTTGGTTTTCCATGTCTTCATCTTGTTGGTGGTGGGAGCCGCTGCTGTCATCTCCAAACGACGGTTCGTTCGACGTGGTTACAGGCGGTGTCGTTGCTTTCCGACCCAGGACTCGCGTTTTCTTCCGTGTTGGTTTAGAGTGATTGTTGTTGACATTTCCTACGCTAGTTGACAGGTCGGTACCACTCCCTGACATCGAGTTGGATCGGGAGCGTTCAGTGGAGGATTTGGTCTGATTGAGGAACTCTTTGAGGATGTCGGTCCCTGATGGCGTTTTGTTGTTTGATGCTGATGCTGATGTCATTGGTGCAGCAGATGGAACATCAATGTGCGTTTTGGTTCCTTCAGCGGTAAGTGGAGTAGATGAGGAATGTTGAGATGCAGTACGAGGCGATTTGGTGGTTGGTGATCGCGATCGTTGCGATTCAGGGCCTTCTGGAGGTAGCAGAAGTATTTGTTTTGGGGGGTCTCGATCAATTTTATCTGTTTCAGCAAGTGGGGGTCAGCATGATATCTCTTTACATTGAAAATAAAACATAACCACGCACCAGTCTTTGTGCTGTCACCGACCGTCCAATCCCCAATCTTTTCAATACATCCAGACTGAACGATAGCCCATACCCAGTCTATCTTCATCACAGGGATACCCCAGCTGAGCGCTTTATGGTACTTCTCCCCTCTGTATGAGTCATGAGTGATGATGTGGGTGCTTTTGAGTTTGGAAAGGGTGTCCATCACCGTCGCACCTGCTCAACCGACGAAAAGAAGTCAGAATAACTGGTTCAGAAACAAATAAATAAAATCGAAGAAAAAGCACCTATAATGGTGAGGACCTTCTTCAACGAATACCTCGTCGCGTCTGAGACTCCAGAAATGTGTACTCGCAATTGATCAGCACCTGCAGAAGCAGTTGAAAGATCAGCTTCACGTCACAACATGACAAAATATATGCAGAGCTCACAGAAGACTGGGATCTCAATATCAAGCGGTCTGAATAAGATGCTCGCTCCGTCATCACCTGGGACGCCCGTCATCGGCCTGAGGTCACGATGGTAAATACACTGCTCGATCCACCCCTCTGAGACTACATTTTTTGCATTCAGTATCGGCGTTTTTGGTTTACCACTATACAGTCCAGAAAATTATATAAGGATCAGAGCGTCGAGAAAGACGGCGCAAAGTTCAAAAACGACTCACAGCGAAAGCGCGTGAACGAAGTAGTCAACTTCCTCTAGGCTTCCACTTTCTTCCTTGACTACAGCACCACCCTGGCTTACAATATTCGCTTCCAACTTCTCGACCATTTTCGGTGGCACTTTGTACCTGAACCTCAGCCCTCTGAAGATACCCGTGCTGGAGCTGGCAGAGTAAATCAAAGTTTCATTGGTGTGGAGATGCGATGCAGTTTCTGTTTGTTGAAGCTTAGATTTTGTGGACATCGTGAAAGACGTTGAACGAGACATGGAGCCTATCCTCGAAAGATGCCCAGTAGTGGTAGTCGATGCTTCAGGAGCCGATTGAGATTGGGATTTCTTCTGCGTTTGGGACCGTCGATTCTTGTCTGGCATTGGGAACTCATCATCTTCATCCTGCTGCTGTTTACTATCTATATCCATCGAGGTCGAAGCAGCCGTGTCGTCGTCTCCAATCATGCTCTTCAAGTAATCTTCTTCGAAGTTTCCTAGCCTTCTGCGTTTGTTGTTGTTCAACACCGCCTTTTCTAAGTTAGGGTCGTTCTTCGGTAAGCTCGTGTCAAGAGGAAGTGAAGCTGTCGATGATGCGATGCGTATTTTGTTGCTGAGTGGAGGATTGAGCGGGACGATATTGAGGATTGCAGGCAGTGGAAGGAGACGATCTGGAGCAGCCAAAGGTTTATTAAGATGATCTTAACTGTGATGATAGAGAAACTGACCTGTATAGTATTCCCTTCGCTCATCTTCGACACTGTAAAGCTGTTCAGGAACCCTCCCTTCCATCTTTACACAATCTAAGAACCACGAATCCCACACAATGCTGATCTCACCACCCAAGACTTTAGAAGTTTCAGTTGTACCTTTCGCTTTCGCAGTGAGATAAGATGCATTCTGCTTCTGAGCCCAGCTGGTCAATTTGATCAAGGTCAGAGCGCAAGAAAGGAGTTAGAGAGCTTAGTTTCAGAGATACGTACGAGATTTTCTCGCTCATTGAAACACCACTGATAAGATGAGTGACTGTCCTATCTAAGTTCTTGGAGACGGTCCCACCTCTGGCGAGAATCATCTCAGAAATTTCTGCTCGCCGCATCTGTGGCTCTATTGCGGAGAGGCAGAGTCGTAGTTTCTCGAACGGCTGGAGCTTGTGGGTTGTCAGTTGCTGAATGAGAATCAATAAAGAACTTTGTTAGAGGGGTCCTTTTTGGAAAGAGGAGATGGTGTTAATTACTCACTGTTGCCAAAGAGAGCTCTTCGCCTCTTACCCATGCTGCATGAGAGTCTCGGACGAACGACGACTTGACCACAGGTATTCCAAGATGAACAGCCATCTGTTTCCATCATCCATCACAAATTCAAGCCATAAGAGAGTGGACTGAACACTAGCCAGCCAAAGCTTAAGCGTAATGACCCCAGAAACGCACCTTGTATTTCTCCCCGACGCCCTCTTCCGCAACAAGCAGGTTGACGGCATCTGTCAGATCGACCTCAACCGTGCACCCGAGCTCCTTGGCCATTGAGAAGAGGCCCGCTTTCTCTCGAATGCCCGTACAGCACAAACGGATTGCATGCCTTACGTACGGCCGTTTCTCTTCGATCCTGCGGGATATGCCACCTTGAGCTGCCAGTAAATGAGAAGAGTTAGCTATTGCTGTGATCTCTGAGAGAGAAAGCGGTGCAAGGGAAGGAAAAAGCTTACTGTTCTCATCCTCATCCTCAACTGCCAAAGTTCGTTTCTTATCGAGAGGCTTCTTGGTGTTTGTTGTCTGAGGTTGGGCAGGCCTCAGCTTCACATTGGGTATCTTCGTCGACTGGTGGCCTCGTCTCGACATTCTTGAGACTTGAGGAGGATCTGGGCTTTGGCTGGGCGTTGAGAGAATGAATGAATGCGAGCGCACGAGCAAATAAGACGCGCCTTGCTTGTCGCCAATTTTCGTCGCGAGAAAATTGTTTTCTCAAGAAAAGGAGAAAGAAGGGCTCAGATGCAAGTCATGGAAGGTATTGATACACATAAGCAAGACTCTGGAACGAGAAAAAAAAATCAAACTCCTACAGATACATTTTGGAAATTAAATTACCGTGATACAGATACAGTGTGATCCTACTCAATGAGGGCCCTCTCTACATACCACGCTCCAGCTCAAAACTATTGCTCAGTAAACCAAGTCATTTCACTGTAATCTCAAAGTCCTGAGAAGCACCAATCCATGCAAATATCCCCAGCGCAGCCCAACCAAGCTATTGCGAGCCATGTTGAAAGAGACACAATGGGACACCCAGAGAAGAGGTTAAGACCACCGATAGACTGTGAATGGTACATAATGCTGGAAGTGGTGGATATTGCCGTTATAGAAAGGTCGATGGTGATGATGAGCTGCGCACAAGTTTCAACGGGCGTTTGTAGTGAGAGAACGGCGATGTGGTGTTGTCGTTGACGAACTGAACCCAAAGTCGACGATTTGATATTTCGATCGGCAGGCGGTTGGGATAATGGCAAGTGATGAGAGAGATGAGAGGGTGTGGGAGAGCGGGGAAGGTGCACCCTTGTTTTTTTTTTGAGGGTCGCAGCCGTGCGGAATGGTGCGCCACGCGCGATGGAAACGATCTGCGACGCTACTTCGTGACCCAAGAAAAGTGAGTGCTGGTGGAGGCAGGAAATGACGATGAAGGTGGTATATATGTATTGAATACAATTGGGGTTGTGTTATTGCTGTTACTGTTGCTGTAAAAATGGAAAGCAGGATGCGATGGTGGTACAACAGGCGCAAGACGAACGGACTCTCTGGCGAGAGGAGTTTTTATCAGATCCTTGATATAGTTTACAAAATGAGAGGAAATAGACTCACCAAGCGATAGTAGCTTGGTTTAGGGCGTTCGTGACACCCTCGACCGGGTCAGTGCCCGTTCTAAAACTAGACTCCCCTGGCGGCTGGAGAACGTCGTCAGTCTTGAGGTCCCTAGGATGCGCTCTCGGCGTCGTAGCAACGTCTCCTTCCTCCTCGTCGTCGTCGAATACAGCTAGAGCAACGACAGAGCGAGCCGTCACCCCTTCAAAGTTGGATCGATTTCTCTTTGAGTTTCGAAGGAACTCTATCTGGACCGGTCGACCTTCATCCTCCTCGTCGGACGAGGATTCCTCCTCTGACTCTGAGTACGACGAGGATTCGTGCTGGACATTCTCGGTGCTTCTCTCAGGGCTCAGGTCGAACCCTCGCTCGTGCTCCTTGTCCCGCTGGGCTTGTAGTGCTGGCGTCAACGTCGAGAAGAAGTCGTCCGTGCTGCCGTCATCGGACGAAGGGGACGTCGCATAGTATACCGAAGGGCTGGCGAGAAGTTGGGTGAGGATTTCCTGGGTGTGGGAGCGTAGGCCGGAGCTGTACGCTCGCTGGTTGGGCGTGATGCTGGGTCGTTTAAAAGGTGGGTTCGATGCCATGTTTATATCTCTGGCGGCGGCGGTCGGTTTCAGAGTATTTGGCCCAGGCGGAAGCTGTCGAATGGGAAGCTAGTGTCGTTTAGAGGTGTAGTGAGCTGACAGTTAGAGAGCAAAGTATATCGAGGGAGACTTGGGTTGTTTGGTTCAAGAGAAAGGGGAGTTGAGGGTACGAATGCTTGGAGTTCACAATGTCTCGCGTACCAAAAAAAAAGGGGGCGCTGGATTCCTGAAACGGCCTCTACCCTGTTTCTCAACCTCGGACGGTTTCGCTCAGACGCACACAAAAGCCCCTTCTATTTATTTCTGTTCTTCGTTCTTTCGGGGTCCTCTCGCTTTCTTTGTATGCCAGGCTGCGACAGATGGGAAGACTTTGGAAAGAAGAGCTGCTGAGTGGCAAAAGGATCTGCGCAGAGACGCCGCCTCTCGTCAAAGCTTACATTGCTTGGACGTTGCCCACTGCGATGATGGCGGCTTCTTGGCAATTTTTAGAAGGGGACTGCAAGAGTTCCAGCATCCTGTTGCCTCATGATGACTCTAAAATACCCATTTGAGAATAGTTCGCTAACATCTACTCGACTCATACAGAGATTGCGACGGGATTAGTTAGGTGTGCGTGAGATCCTAGCTAACCAAGCATGAAACACGAATCAATATCTATCATAGAGTAAAATTATCAGAATGCAATGCAAAAAAGTCTACATCAAAGTCCCACGACCGAAACAACTCTAAACTCGAGGCCTCCGTTCGGGTCCTTGGACTCCGAAAGCAGCTCACACACCAACTCATGCTTTCCCCTCGATAGGCCCTCAGCAACGACATCAAACACAGCAATATGACTGTGTGTCGAATCCCACCAGCCGTCCAAGCGAACCTTGTGCTCTTCACCCCCTCCATAACCAGGGAAACCGAGAGCGCGCTCGACCCAGCAGTTGACACTACCGGTACCGAACTTATCAGCACGCAGGTAGTACAACTGGACCACGCCCTCGACAACGTCGACCGTGACGGCGAATTTGGATCCAGGCACGGCGCTCGCGAGGTACGTCTTGTCGGGCGTCTGCGAAGGGGTGAGACTGAACCTGTGATTTTGAAAATGGAAACGGTGTCAGATGACTTCGTTGGGGAGAGATTAGAAGGTATAGTGTACATACCACCCGTCGTTGTAAGATGTCGTCAGAACTTGAGTTGCGCCCTGAGCCATGCTCCAGCACTGGGGGGAGATGAGATGAGGTTCGGGCCTAGGGTTGAAGTGGTTGAATATCCTCAACTACGCAATTCAAAAAAGTAAGGATATAAATCATCTCCCTCTCGCGCGAGGCAAGGTACAGGACCAAAGAGTTAAACGTACGGGAGGTAGCGTGTTCATCGACTCCTCCACCGTCGGCCACCCATACGCGTTCCTCTTCTTCTCCCACTTGGCGACCGTGTTCAGTTTCCTCCTTCGTCTCTTCGATAGCCAGTCAAAGTTATTGTCGATGACACTGATCTGTTCTGTGAGGTACGCGTTGACCATGTCAGCGAGAACCTTGTGGCCATGAAAGTTGATCTGAGGAAGTTGTATGAAGCGGATTTGTTCAGTCAATGCCAAGTTTCTTTTTATCCATCGAGGTGACTGTAAGCTACGTACGTGTCTCATGTCTACGTCGCCATCGTGCACGTCCCAGTAATCTGGCGCAACATCTGGGTGCTTCAAGACATGCGGTAAGAGCAATGGTCTGATGTTAATGGTTGGCACGTCTAGAATGGAAGACAAATTGTCAGCTTTCACATCTTTCACATCAAAAGAACGAGCACATTTAGGAGAAAGCGTTACCATAATACTCAGCGATCGCTGGATTGAAAGTGAGAGCAGAACAGAATGTCAGGCGAAAACTTCGACATGACAGAGAAAGTTCACGACGATAATCCTACCAATTTGAATATCAGATCCGACAGCCAGTAATTCGTATCCGAGACCAGCAGTGACGACGTTGATGACGGCAGGCTGTTGTGGCAGACCGAGGATCCCTCGAAGCTCGTACTCGAACTGACGGCCAGCAGACTGTAGAAGAAAACAGGACCCGTCAGGAAATGCATAAATAACGATAACGTCATTGTTCCCCTCACATCGTTATACTGATCATTGATGCCGTGCTACACAGACATCAGAACGCAGGTCAGTAAATTTGATGGCGCTGTCGAGCGCGCATCACAAGGACGTACTTCGGTAAAGACCAAATCAACTGTATCTTTGTTGATATGATTCTGCCAGCATAGAGCGAAGTACCCACTACCAAAGGCTGGAATGGCAGCGTTGACGTACGTCGAATCTGCATTTGGGATCGTCGCGTTGAGGAAAGCAAAGACTTGAGAGACCCAATTTTGATCTACAGAGAAATCACGGATCAGTGCTGAAAATCAAGACTAAAATTTCGTGAAATGGAGTTAAACTTACCGATATGCGTCAGACCGTGTCCGCTGGAACGACAGGAAAAGCATATCTGAAACTCTAAGCAAAGCTCTCGACGCAAACGGAAAACTTCTCAACTTACACAGATACGCTCCCACCGAGTACAGCAACATTCAGAGGTCTACCTTCCAGACGTGCTCTCCTCAGCACTCGCCTCAGACGGAGCGCGGTACCTTTGATTGAGAGAAAAAATCGAACGGGTAGCCAAGTTTAAGTGCGGGGAGGTGGTGAGCAGGAAATCTCCGATTGACGCAGAGGAGCTTAGTGGGAGAGAAAATACCTTCATATGCTCTTGACAGTTTGATATTATGAGCGCTGTTCGTGGTATGCAACCTTGTTAGCTCATCGAACGAGGAAATCACTTTCGTAGTGATACGCACCCATATCGTTCGCAGTACTCAGCGCCTTTTCCAGCACAGAGACCGCCATACTTCGGTATGCTCTGTTTCCAAGGGACTTGATAGAGAGCATACCAGAAAAAGATGATGATGAATTGGAGTGGGATGAACAGGAAGAAGAGCTTTCGTCCACTCTTTGGGTCGCTGTTGCTTGATTTTGAAGACGAACTGCCTTTGAACAGCTTGAAGTAGTTGGCGTTCAGAGCTCGCCTTCTACCCATAGGGTCTTCGATGAGATGTTCCTCCTCGTCATCATGGTATGATTGCGAAGGATAGTCCTCTGCTGCTACTGAGTTCGACGTGAGTTTCGACGGGGATGGTGAGCTATAAATTGGTAACGATTCGGAAGCGGCTGAGGTCGAAAACTGGACGATGGGCACTGGCTGGGAACTGTTTTCATGTAGTTGATGAACTGGAGGGTCCAGCCGCTTGAGCAAGATAGGGGCTTCTGCAGGGCTGTCCATTTGTCCCTCACGCCCTCTGCGCGTCGTCAAGTGAAGAGACGACTCTTTGAACTGGACAAGGGCTGGCTGACAGAAGGAAAGGGGGGATGTTGGAACGAAGATGAAAAGCTCACCAGGAGCTGAAATAAAAGGTAGCGTAGACAAGAAATAGGGCGTTGACTGTTTGGTATGAGCTAATTTGTTTTACCGTAGTCTTCAGACACCAAACCTGCACCAGCCTCAGCGACAGGACCGCAAGTACGACAATACCTTGCAGAGTTGAGTCTGAATGGTTTTATAAGATACATCAAGACTGTTACAGATTGTTTTGATTTACCGTCCGTAGCGGCCTCTTGACTGACTTTTCCTCAAGCATGCCGCAACCACTCATTCGCGACCACGACGCTCCTCCAACCAGTTACTCTCTTCGATAACTACTCTTCACCAATATCATAGCCAACGGCACCTTCTCGAGTCGCAGCTGGCAGTGTCGCAGTTGCCTCCAAAGAGTCTCCAAGCGTCTGCAGTTCTACTGAAAGTCTGAAGAAAGGCGTCGCAATTACACCGTTGAAGATAAGGGTGAAGTAAACAAGACAGAGGAAGCCAGTGATCTGAATAGGGGATGCTGGCCAGCTCAACATTTCCCATCCGACCGCAAGGGATACTGTCCAAATAAGCTTGCAAAAATCGCGTTCGGATAGCGGATATCAGCCAACAATCACGGTAGAGAGCGTTGTGGAGGATAATATGGAGCTTACAATTGTTCGACAAGTGTCGATGGTGGATCTGGCAGTCGCGGAAACGTGCTTAGTTACCGAAAGGCCGAAATAGTTGAAGCAGGCGATACTATCGAGCAGCAACAAGCACAGAGCAGGATTAGCGAGTAACACTTTGACCACAGAACCACAGAAGGGAAGATTTACCTCAAGCAACAGCCGATAGAAATCATCCAGATGATAGGGTTGTTGACAACTTGAGCCCATCCTCTTGGAATGTCAAAGTATGGAGAGACATCTTTGAGCTGCCGTGACAGTAACCAAGATCATGTTAGTGAAATTGAACAAGCTGAAAAAGTATAGAAGCAGCTCACGAAGTAGTTCATGAAGGGCATAGCGAGAAAGATTGTGACTGGGAAACACTATGTCAGAATAATGAAGGGTGCTCGTTGTTGAGTAGGGATGCTCACTCATGCCAAAGATGCCTTCAAGTCCAACAGCCAGAAGAGGGGGTACCTTGAAGGATTAAAAGTTTTGTCGATGCGAATCACGGACAATGGAAGATGGCTCTACACGCACGCTGTACTTGTTCAAGATAGCCTCTTCAACACAGAATTGCGAAGCGGTAAAGACCTGGGCCGACATAATCAACAAAACACCCAGAATGACTGTTCGATCTGTAATGGGGTCCTCCGCTACGAATCCTAGCGCCTTGGAAGTTTGTAAAGACCCAGCAAGGCCTACGAGGGCGACACCGGTTACAATTCCAACCAAAGAGAGCCACTGGTAAAGTCGGAGTTTTCTTCCCAGGAACTGAAATGATTCAAGAGGTGTCAGCCAATAGCCCAGGTGAGAAGCAGTTGCGTGAACTTACAGCGACAGAGAGCGCACCAACAAAAAGGGTCAGCGACCCTCGGCTCATTTGGTAGATAGAGACTGGAGTCATAATCAACCCAACGTTCATAAGAGTGGTACCACAGATATCGCAAAAGGCTCTATCACAATGTGAAGGTCAATATGTTGAGGAGCGACCGGGATGGTAAGAAACCGCCGCCGGTGCTGACTCACGGGATCCAGAGCAGCAACAACGCTTTGGGAGAAACCACCGGCCCTTCCGCTGGTTCCCTCTCAAACTCATCGTCCCCATCGTCAATGATGCTGTACACATGGCCGTTTGTGTCGTTTCCTCTAAGCTTCGAGATCCACTTCGAGAACCGCGATTTCTCCACTGGTGCAAAGGGTGAGGACTCTGGTGAAAGGAAGATGTATACGAAGATGAGGGGAATGAGACAGAAAGCCTCTCCGACAAACATGTTCAGTGACTGCCAGACTGGCTGAGAGTTGTGCACGAGACGAAAGAGCAACGAACAGAAGATGAAGGAGTTATTTAGGTCCAATCATATTAGCAACAAATAAACGAACTAGGGAAGAATCTACTCACTTGTTCAAATAAGACTGAAGGGGTTGTTGGATCGTCGCAGAATTCAACACTGGAAGAGGGTAACGAATGTTAGTCCCTCAGTCTGTACACCTCTCATCCCTTATTTTAACTCCTCCCAGCAGAGAAGCAGCACATTCCTGAACAGCTGAAAGTCTCACCATTGCAGATCCTGGATGATAAAGAGAAAGGCAACGTTCGAAGCATAAGTCAGCTGGCACCATAGCGGAAAAGCGTAATCGAACACAGCCAGAACCACTTCCAACGAGCTGAGTCCCTCAGCTCTTCAAATGGCTCATTAAATTTAGGACTCACCTGCCATTTGCTCAACAGACTATTGGAAGCCCCTGAGATCAGCATGCCAGCTGCCAAAAACAGCGTCCTCGCCATGTGAGCTCGACCTTCCATCTTGAATTTCCTAAAGACACTTCTCCCTTATACAGAAATAACTTCAAGGTTGTTTCTTTTCTCGATAATTTGAAGGAAAGCTGGGTTGGGAACAAACGTAAGTTGTCGTCGGCAAGCTCCCTGTTCGATCGCGTGGTATTTTTGCTCGCTCGAGCCACCAGTTGGGGTTACAAAGATCAAAGTGTTCGCACATGCGCTCATTTACGGTGGCAGTAGTATGTGAATAGATAGAAACAAAGTTCTTCCCCTTAAACTTCTTCCATCGTACCGTCTTCGCTCTCAGGTGCCTGGATCGCTTTGATGACTGAAGCTGCTTTTGGGTCTGCCAAAAACGAAGGAAATCAGTAATGATTGTATGGGAGGGGGAAGGTAGGTATACTCACCCAAGTCGATGGCATGAGCAAAATATTTTGTAGAGTTGCTCGTGTCCCCCAGGAGACGATAAACTTTTCCGAGAAGGAAGAAAACGTTGAATTCGTTAGGAGTTTCGGAGACCAAGAATAATAGCTCCACCAGTGCACTCTGTATAATTAATTCAGTTCTGGTTAGAACTAATCTCATTCATCAGTTGAGAGCGCACGCACATCGAGTTTTTGAAGCGCAATCAAGACCCTCGCACGTCTGAATCGAACCATCGTGTTTTCCGGAGCGATCTCGGCAGCTTTAGCATAAACTGCCAGTGCTTCTTCCTTTTTCCCCCTTCGTTCTAGCACCTGTAGTCACAAAGTCCTACCTCAGAGGGGTTGTGTGTGCGAGAATACAGAACTGAACTGACCTGTCCGACACAGCACATAAGGACTGGATTCGACGCGTTGATCTCCACTGCACGGTTGAAGTGATGCTCTGCATGACGTAGTTTATCTTTACGCAAGTAAGCAGTTCCAAGGCCGTACCTAAAAACCCAACGATTGGCGTAGGTACTGTATTGCAAACTGATATTTAGAAGAAGAAGTGTGCTCACCAAGCATTGTAATGTTTTTTATCCGTCCTAACTGCAGTCTGAAAGAACCCAATAGCTCTGTCATACTCCTCCATCGCGAGAGCTTCATGGCCACTGAGAGTATTAGCATACGCAAATCTGGGTGAAACCTGAGCGGCTCTTCTGAAGCATCTCATCGCTTCATCGTGTTCTCCTTGTCTCGAGAAACAGTTCCCGACAGCAATCCAAGCCTCTGGAGATTTTCTGTCTACTGAAACGAGCTCTTGAGCCAGAAAGGACAGTTGGACTTCATCTTCGAGGTGGTAGAGCAGCGTAGAAAAGACTTCCATGTCTTGAAGCCTGAAAGGATCTATGCGTCGTGCTTCCACAAATGCTCTCTTTGCCTAAGATCGTAGTAAAAGATGGTTGAACTTCGGTTGCTGGCCGTGGAAGTGAGATGCATTCTAGGACTTTTAGAACTCACTTTGACATATTCCACCATCTCAAAGTGAGCTTTACCCATCATCGCGCAAACCCACGCAGACTCCTTGAAGTAATCAGGTAGGTTGTCCAGCTCAGCA
The DNA here is from genome assembly GCA_014825775.1 of Krasilnikovozyma curviuscula. NCBI lineage: Eukaryota > Fungi > Basidiomycota > Tremellomycetes > Cystofilobasidiales > Mrakiaceae > Krasilnikovozyma > Krasilnikovozyma curviuscula. The sequence continues at coordinate 20,787 of MVAQ01000070.1, forward strand.
ATCGCCTCTTTACACTCGTATTTCTTGAGATATCGTATCGCCTTAGCGAACACCTTCGTGAGATCAAGAATGTACACATCTGCTGCGTAGATCGCTTCGGCGTTAGTGAGATCTAAGAGAGTTTCGTCGTGGGATTGTGTTGACTTGGGCGAGCCTAGATCGCCGTAATCGTTGGAGTAGTCGGAAGCGCCTGAGCCTCGCGAACCTGCTTCGCCAATTGTTGTTCGAGCCTTTTTTGTTTTTTCTCGAGGAGCCGGTAGGGGCTGAACAGAGAAATCGATATGAACATTTATAAAGAGTCCCAGATTATCAGCTTAAACTCACCCGTGTCTTTTGTGTCGACGATGACAGCCTGGAACTACGACGAATGCCAGGCGTTTCCTGTTGCGACACCGACAAGTTAGTGGATCGGGGCTGAAAAGATAACGATTACACTAATCAGAATTATTCCGGGAAGACGAAAAATAAGTTCTACCTTAATTGGCTCCACATCACCACCAGTTCCTTTGCTCGACGCATTCCTTCCCGTCGCAGCTCTCACGCCAGCAGACATCCCAGCGACACCAAGCCCAGTAATCCCATTCCTTTGAGAAGCAGTGGTCGGTGCAGTAGCACCTCTCAGACGTTTCATCGCAGGCGGTTTCTCGAGAAATTCTTCTGTCATGGAGATTGCTGGGTGGGAAGGGGAAACGCCACCGAGTGCTGAGAATGTCAGTGGTTGACTTGAATATGGGTGGTTTGTGAAGGAGTTCTGCTGATTCGGAGTCGGCGGAGATGATGATAGAAGTTCTTGGCTGAAAGACAGTTTTGTTAGTACAAATGAGATCTGAGAGGGAACGTTCGTACTAACTTCTTCTTAGAGTAAGCACCGTTGATGTTAGGTAGTTGTGCAGTCCCATGAAAGGAGCTGGGTGGAGCACCATCAGATGGAGTGAAGAAACCAAGTCCAGTGGCTGTAGGTTGAGATCGTGTCGGTTGAAGTGCTTTAGCAGCTTTCGGTGAAACAGGAACGAAGAGCTGGTTTGGGGTCGGAGCAACACCTAGACCAAAGCAGAATCAGTAAGAGTACTCCTCTGAAATCACACTTTATTCACCTAGTTCGCACAGCCCCACAAAGGCCTCCCAGCAGAAAGGATTCAGTGTAAGAGCTCTTTGGTAGTGCTCCATTGCTTTTGAGCTGTCGTTACCCTTGACTGAGAGGGCAGCTAAGAGGCAGCAAGTCCCCGACTCTCTTTCATCGTTTGTAGGGGGTAGAGGGGGGTGAGAAAGGTGGTGATCTGAGTAGGTTTGACAAATGAAGGCGATCAGCTCGCGAAGGTACAACCGAGTTAGCAATTAGAGACAGACCAGGCAGAATTCCATTGGCATGCAAGTTGCTGCTTCCACTAGCAGCATTCGAGTACTTGAGACCACTGCCACTCCTGATCCCGTTCCCATTGACTGTGTCTTGGGATTTTGAGTTCCTCAGCATAATCGATTTCTCCAACATATCCCGTCCTTCTCTGTTTCGACCCTGGTTTTCACATGCCCTAGCGTAGATTTCAGCGCAAGAGACACATCTACATTGGAATGATAAAGGAGGTTAGTCAATTTGATCAGCTCCGTCTCCTGAAGTTCGCCGGACCAGACTAAACGAGGGCATGAGAAACATACCCTTCCAAAGCACCATTTTTTGTCACATGAATAGCAGAATAAGGTTGTTGGGTATTAAGTAGTGCTGAAGCATACAGATGTCGGCCCATATGAGATGTTGGAGTCACATTTGAACTGGAACCAGCTCCAACGCCTGCTTTTGACGATGGTTGCTGCTGCTGTTGGAGGATACAGTATAGTAATGTAGCATAGAACAATTCTGTCTGTCTCAGAGAAAGATTTGAATGTATCAAAGCTAGGTGGGCGAGTCTGAGAGGGACCAGGGGTGGAATTGACTGCTGCTGGATCGACCGTTGCTGTCCTGCAGGTTGCTGAGATATCTGGAAAGGTAGAAAAGAAGCAGGTGAAGACATCCCCAATGAGACGAAAGGTTCCGAGAAAGCTCGAGTTGGCTCTCAGAGACGCTGACTTGGGGACTTTCCCTATGAAAAGGTCGTGAAAGTCGGACACAGCTCACCACGCTCCTCGTTGATTTTCGTCCTTGTTTTTTTTTTTCTGTGACCAGTACATTTTTCTTCACAATTGACAACAATTATTTTAGGCGCAACACAAACGTATCTCTGAAGGTAGGCGTCCTTTGGTCTTGCCGGTGAAGCTCATTTTTGAAACGACACGAAAAGTATAATAACTCCGACGCCGCTGCCTACGATCAACAACTCTATGTGCAGAACATCTTCTAAGACGACCCCTCCCCAAGTCTAAGCTCTCCCTCTTCAAGCTTCCTTATTTCTTCATCTAAGTCTACTTCTTCTCCATGCTCATTCGTGACGGTGTGGCTTGAAGACTGAGGTAGCAGAGCGTACTCGCTGGTTGACGTCGCGGTGGGGCCGCCATTGGGATAGTTCTTCAGCCTATAAGTTGAGAAGAAGGAACACGGAGTAAGGAGAAAGCGTTAAAACGTGTTAATAGAATTCACACAAAGGGCACCAAGCGGTGACTTACTCTGGAGGCATGAAACCATAGAAGAACAATACGGCCATAGATCCACCAGCAACAACATCAATTAGATAGTGGTGTGTGAGATACATGGTTGACCAGTAGAGTGTGCCAGCGTACGCCCAGTAGAAGAAGCGGAATCGGGGAAAGAAATGCGAGAGGAAGAGGGCTTCGAAGGTCGCGCAACCAGAGTGGAGAGATGGAAAGGCACCGAAGGCGATAGGCGCATTGGTGAAGCTATAAAGGAAGAGAAATAGATGGAGATTTTAGTTGGTAGTGACACAAAAACGAGAGTTAAAGAGAAAAACATGCGTTTCAGTGTAACCACTACCTCCGAAGATTCTATCAATCCTCATCAATCCTCCAGCTGAGCCTTTCATTGAATAATCAGCGGGTGTGAGGCCATGTGTGAGCTCGTACCCTGAAGGCGTTGTGCACAGGTCGCGTAATCGCCCGACGACGTAATGGCACCAGAAAGACAGAGTCAAAAAACCGTCCAGAAATCAAGATGTCGAGAGAAGAAAATCTAAAACTTACAAGGAGGAGCACAAGGCAATATCACCTGAATGACCACACCTACCAAACTGTTCCAACCAAACCCCTTCGCGAAGAAATCAATACTGCCGCGAGGGCCAAATACGAACGCGATGGCAGCGACGAAAAAGGGGATCACAAAGTGAGCTATCCCATATGGTAGCCAAGCGATGATATCGAGAACTGGGTGGGTGAACCTTGTTAAGATATCCGAGATGTTGGCACCGTAAAGGATAGACTCGAGCGTCGGTAAAAGGGTAACATGGATGGTGGGTCGAATGGAAAAAGGAATGTACTTCGATGAGAAGAAGGTGATCAACCAAGCCAAGACAGGTGTTGCTGGTAGGAAGAACTGGGAGGTAATAGGAAGGACGAGGGCAATGATGTACACCGTTGGGATGGCTAATTTTATGGCAAACACGGGTGTCTTCATGTAAAACAAGCTAACTGCAGCAGCCACCGCCATGAGGACATTCTGATACGAGTTTCTGATTGTGAATCGATGCTGGGATAGTCTTTTAAACGTCACTGCCGGCGAAAACGACAGATTGAGCCTCCGCAAGGCTGAGAGGATATTGAGCAGCAACCACAAGGGGAAGTTCCAAAAGCCATGGTTTGTTGGATAAGGCACAAGGGAGAGCTCATGAGGGGGTCGTGCTGCTGTTGAAGCTGATCCTGATGCCATCGAGGCCATTGCACTGCTGTCTCGTCGTAAAGAGGTCTCAATGCGCAGCACCTTCTCAATTGAAGAGAATCTCCGCTGTCTGGACAAGATAGTAGAGGATATCAGATCAGCATATATCTACAGATCCTTGGGATGTATTAAAGTTCTACCTGAAGGAAGATGGTCTTGGTTGTTGAGGGGTAGCTGCAGGTTGCAGCCTGCTCACACAGTTTGCCCCCCAAGGCAAAACAACCAAAATATTACAGTCAATTCGTTCCCAACCAGATATTACGATTAAGCATATGTATGAAATCCTTTTTGAGAACCTTTCCTTGAACTCTCAGTATTAGCTCCCTTGCCTCTGAAAATTCCTTAGGGTGTTCCCTGCCAGCGAACACAAGATTCGGCTCGTTCAGCAATTGGAGTCTTGATCTTGCTTTAAGGAGAATGAAGCTGGATATAAGAGATAGAAGTTCCTCTGTACAGGTGGTGGGAGAAGAATGATTGCTGATGAAGATACGCTGACAGGCAGATATCTTTTTCGTCTACGCCTGAACGGACTCTAGAAAATCCATGACTGATTCAAAAGTCATATCGAAGTATCAGAAATCGCAAACATGTCATCGATAGAAGCTGGGAATAAGAAGGTAACGAAGACACTCACTCTCATTCTCCTTTCTGAATCCAACTAGAAGAGTGGTCGGGGCGCCAAGGACAATCAGAAAGATGAAGGCAGCAGGTAAACAAATAGAAAGGCAGAATTAAGACTAACCCCAATGATTGATTTGCTTCCCACCTCTAAAAGCCAAGACCGTTGGAAGCGCCCGAATCTGAAAGAAAGTGAGTGATGTGTGAATTAAAGATTGCACACTTTGGTCGTACGCTAGGAAGAAGCGTACTTTGAACTTAGCAGAGAGTTCTGCCTGCTCGTCCACATTGACTAGGATGAAAATGCGAAAATGCGAAGTGAGATGCTTGGTGAACGAGCCAAATGAGAAGCGCCGCTGTATTCGAAGCTAATCAGCTTACCGGTAACCAGGTCGAAATCATATTCGCTTGATTTCTCGAGCTTTTCCAAGATAGGCGTTTGCCTAGCGATAAGAGCTTAGATATGAGCTGTCGATAGCGAAAGTCGAGGCGCTGCATGTTCTTGACACTCACATTTTGCAAGGGCCACACCTTGGTCGTCCCACTAAAGTCAGCTAATAGACCCTTCTGTCCGATAGAGATAATGTACTTACCAGTCCGCATACATATCTGAACATTCGCGTGTACAAATCAGTTGAGTCAGCAGGCAAATCAAAAGGCCCAGGAGCCCCCAAACACGTACCCACAAGCACAATCTTCTCAGCATTAGAAGGTGAAATAGACTTTGTGAACGACTGCACGATGGTAGAAGAAATCAGCGGCGCAACAGTACAACATGCAGTTTTGTTCCACTCACAGCTGCGTCGACATCATGGAAGACGTCGAATTTCCTGCTCGAGACGGAGAAGGATCTAACAGCAGAAGCTCTACTAAGAGATTTCGCTGTGAGTCGAGTAGCAAAGAGAGCCATTTTTAAAAGTGGGTGGATTTGGGTGCGATCCACCACCTTCGCCAAATCCACCTTTCGTTTTCAACCCTAGTCCAGCACAACCCCAAATTTCCTATTCTGATCCAAAATGTCTGGAGTAAGTCCCCATCTCATTCTAATCTATCAACACATGAATTTGACCTCTCTGTCCTCCCTAGATCAACGCCAACGACGAAAAACTCGTTCGTCAAGCCTTTTTTCACTCAGGTATTCGCTGGGAATGCCATGCTGACCTCTCGCCCTCTTCGACAGGTATTCGAGTCCTCTGAGACTGTAAAAGTTGTAAGTACATGAAGAAAGAGCAGCAGAGAGCTTTTATACCTCTTTGGGGCTGTTGTCCAACCCTCAACTAGGCACAGACCAGACTGCTCGCTATTCTGTTTCCTCGGGAGAAAGGTGTGGAAGCTTATCTTACGGTCTGTTTTACCCACCTTCTCCCACTAGGCCCCAACTTGTAAGTGCGGTATTGGTGCTTATAGTGTTTGGATTGTGGTACTGACTTTATCTGCCCCTACTGTTTGGATCGAAAACGTCCTCAGTCGACAGTTTGAACTTGAAGGAAGACCTTCTCCGTGGTATCTACGCCTACAGTAAGTATCTATCTAGTTCTCCTTTTATCAATTCATCGTACATTATATAATGACTGTGGTTTTGTATGCTCTTTCCAGACTTCGAGAAGCCATCCGCTATTCAGCAGCGTGCCATTCTCCCAATCACCAAAGGACGGGATGTCATAGCTCAAGCCCAGTCAGGTACCGGTAAAACCGCAACGTTTTCCATTTCCATGCTCCAGAGCATCGATACCAACATTCGTGAGACCCAAGCTCTCGTTCTCTCTCCAACGCGTGAACTGGCTACCCAGATCCAAAGTGTCGTTCTTGCCCTCGGTGACTATATGAACGTCTCGTGCCACGCTTGTATCGGTGGTACTTCTATTGGTGAAGATATCAAGAAGTTGGATTCTGGTAGTCAGATCGTCAGTGGTACTCCTGGTAGAGTTTTCGATATGATTCGAAGAAGACACTTAAGAACCAAAAACATCAAGGTTTGTACTCTCACAATTACAATTACCTCGCTCTCGCTGCTCAGGTTAACTTAATTCGACTCCAGATGCTCATTCTTGATGAGGCCGACGAACTCCTCAACCAAGGTTTCAAGGACCAAATTTACGACATCTACCGATACCTTCCGCCAGCCACCCAAGTCGTCGTCGTCTCAGCTACTCTCCCATACGATGTCTTGGAAATGACGACCAAGTTCATGACTGACCCAATCAGAATCTTAGTCAAGCGTGATGAGTTGACTCTGGAAGGTATCAAGCAGTTCTTCGTTGCTGTTGAGAAGGAGGACTGGAAGTTCGACACTCTGTGTGACTTGTACGATACGTGGGTGTACTCTTATCATTTCCCTCTTGTTAACATGTAGCTGAGGTTTCACCGTTACCTGTTTAGTCTCACTATCACTCAGGCTGTCATCTTCTGCAACACCAAGAGGAAGGTCGATTGGTTGACTGAAAAGATGCGTGAAGCCAACTTCACCGTTTCTTCTATGCACGGGGATGTGAGTTGTTGTTTCTCGCACCTTGCCGGTTGTTGTGATCGAAAACCAACGTATTCTTTCTCTTTAGATGGTCCAAAAAGAGCGTGACGCCATCATGGGGGAGTTCCGAGGTGGATCTTCCAGAGTACTCATCACCACCGATGTCTGGGCTCGTGGTATCGATGTCCAACAAGTCTCTCTTGTCATCAACTACGACTTACCTTCAAATCGTGAAAACTATCTCCACAGAATTGGTCGTTCTGGTCGTTTCGGGCGAAAGGGTGTCGCTATCAACGTGAGTGTTTACCACCTCTTGATGCCAAAATAGACACACTGAGTATTGATTCATTTCTCGTCTGCTTTTCTGAATTGTAGTTCGTTAGTGTAGAGGACGTAAGAATTCTCCGTGATATCGAACAATTCTACTCCACCCAAGTACGTTCAGTCTTTCCGTACTATACAACCTTTGCTGATTTCTATTTCTCTGCCAGATTGATGAAATGCCATTGAACTTGACTGGTAAGCTTTTTGTTTCTTATGACAAGACCCATGTTGTCCCCGATACTAAGTTTGTTTTTCTGTCTTTTTTTAGAAATTGTGTAAGCGTTAGAAAATCAGTAGCGTTGGGCTTGAAGTTAGGTTATGCTTGGAGGTGGGAAGGAAAATAAATATATGAGGAATATGCTGTACTTGTTAACCTTTGCTTTGGATCGCGTCGTGTTTTGTATATTTAATGTGCAACGACAACAAGCTAGTAATACGATCCTGACAACAGCCCGACTTCCCCCCACTAAAGCAGCTGTAGTGAACTTAGTCTTCAGACGTGGCTGAGGTCAAAGCGAAACGGTAGTTGGACGTGTGACAGGTAGGATCAGAAATGTATAAAGCGAACGAGGCTGAATATGTCACTGTGGTTCCTCAGGAAAATGAATCCTAGTACCTTCTCAGCGTTTGAAAGCTTGCACTTCACTCCTTTTGTCGTCGCAACCATCGGTCTTCTTCATCTTCTTGTGGCAATGACGCGGGAACCACAAGACTAATGGTGGTCAAGCAGTCGCTGGGACTACAGGTTCAGCATCCGGTGGATTATTCGCAATGGCCAACGAGCCCAATTTACTTGGCATGTTGAAGCATACTTAACAGAGGGTGAGTCCGCGTATTAGTCCTCTCACGCTTAACTTCAGATGCAAGTAAGTGAACGATACGATGGTAGCTTCAGATGGATCTGAAACTATGTTTTCGCAAGCAAAGCCGGTAGGGGATTAATAGTAAGCACTGGCAGTATTATCGCTGTTTGTATTGTAGCAAAGCTGGCGCTCAACCTTGAGGTAAATTGATGACGATAGGTACTGAGCTGTCTTTCCACTTCAATTATTAAAATCAATAAACGGCGGTAACAGTATTACCAACGGGAACGGGTAAGCCTGTAAACCATCGTTCCTTTTTATTTAGAAGTTTATTTAGAAGTTGAACAAAATTTCTGTATAATCTGGTCGTATAGATCAAACAACATATGTGCTCTCAGCTCTGATGACAACAACCTATGAATTGGTGGAATCGCTGAAGCGGGAAAAGACGTCGGTGGTGGGGGAGTCAAAGAGCTGCAGAAGGTAGAGTGATTGGATTCCATAGAACTAGCATAGAAACGTTAATGGATTGTCATTCCAGGGAAACTTAGGGGTTCTAATCTAGTGACAGCTATAGATAACATACTCTCTTGCGAGCACTTTCGGCGAATCTAGAAAGTACATTCGCAGTAAAACACAATTGCTCTACTTCTTCGCCTCGGCTGTCTTCTCCTTCTTATCCTTATCTGCTTCGCCATTCTTCTTTTCTTCCGCAGCTGGCTTTTTCGGATTGTCGAGATCCAACTCTGCTTTACTGTTGACGAGCTTATTGTCCACCCTAAATGATCCGGTCAAGGTTAGATGAGGTTTAAAGGTACCGTGATGAAATGTTGTGTGGAACGTACAAATTGTGAAGAGCGATGACCGCTCGGAGCAAACTGCTTAGGTAAACGACCAGGAGTTGATCATTTGTTGTCACGGCAAACGATTTTGCTTTCTGTTCGTCTCCAATCAGGTTGGGCAGCAGGTTAAAGATGTCCTGAAGAAAATAAACGAAGTTTGGTCAGTGGTCAGACACACAGCTAGAAACGAACGTCTACTCACCTGCAGATTGTAGATGATTTGGTGATTCACTTCCAGTTCACCCTTCAACACCTTCTCCAAATATTCTTTAATCTCTTCTAACCTCGTAAACAGTCCCTTCAGACTGGCGAGTTGCGCTGAGATTCGAGTGCTCAGAGTTCCCAGGTTTGGATCCTTGACATCGCGCAGGAGGTGCTCAACACCAATTTCTTCTGCTTCTTCGGCTTCAATTTGGGAAGGGACGTGGGTGAAGGTTTTGACTGTTGCCGTTCCATCCTATATTAAACATAGTTCCAGGGGGAATTAGCATATCATCTCTTGACACAAGCAGTAATTGCACAGAGGGAAACGAAGCGACTAGACTTACGTCCTTAATCTCTTCCACGGCAAAGTAAGCATCGGTGGGGATACCAGTATCACCACGACCACCCGTAGGCCTGACATCGACAATCACCATCAACGGTCTCGGACAGAACCTCTTGAACAACTCAGAGATTTCCAGATCGGACGATCGTAGCGTTGGACCGGTATGGTAAAAACCAATCGGACGTTCACGAGCTGATTGTATGTCAATTCGTTATTTCATTATTTGAGGAAAGAAAAAAAGGATAAATGAGTTCAGCGTCTAGCAGGCCGTATTCAAGGAAATGAAGAGAAAACGGACCATTGACTTTTTGGAACATGAGCCACATTCCCTCAATGTAATCCAAATCCAAGAACCATGTTTTGGGGTCCTTCTCATCTTCTTCAAAAGGAACCTGACGGAGATTAGAACGTACGATGTCAGGATCCTGTGACTGAACAGCTTGTGCGAAGGTGCCTCCAAATCAACCTTCCTGTCTCCTGCTTCAAACTAGACAACCGGCCCAGTATCTACCACAAGCAAATAAGGAATATTACCCACTGCAAAACTATTCGCTACATTGACAGTCTTTCCGTCGTCCTGACCGAGAAGAACACCCAGCACTCGCCTCTTTGAAGACGTCTGAGACCTATGTGCGTGATCTACGACCGAGAGAAGAACAAGAGGGTGGACCGTACTAGAAATGGAACGCAGTAGCATACGATTTTCAGTGGAAAGAAATTTCAGGGGGTAGGAACGAAGAGGATGATCTTACACTGTTGTTGCTGAAAGCTCGTTCACCTTTCGCAGCAGAGAATGAATCAATTCAGCTTGTTAGCTCGAGGTTTCACGTAGTCATAGAGTCAGAGGCTTTACCTGCTCTGTTGTTGAGGCTACCATAATGAAGGGAAGTTTGAGGAAGTATCGGGTGGGAGGTTGAGGCTGATCTCGTTGCCCTTGCGTGGAACTCTCGACGCTACTCTGAGCGGAGCAAGGGGCAACAATTTTAAACATCGCCTCTCACACAGCATGCAACAAATAGTAAATAAATAAGATATACACCTACAGTAGACTCCTCTAACTCAATCACTGAAATTAATTTCCTGGGATTTTTCGATTATTTTGATTTTTGAGGGGCGTCGAAGAAGCATCATTTCCTACGATACCCACCCGATCGCCAGCCTTCAGTTAACTACACGATTCTATTAGCGCTATCTTCTCAGATGTTTGCTGGAGCTTCAGGAAAAGGATCCATCTCTGAGGGAAAGCAGGCATCACCTGTCCCTGAGCCAGCTCCAACGTCCTGTGAGCAACCAGGCATAACGGTTGCAGCCGCAGATAATGAAGTAGAGATTGGTCAGATCAAGCATAGTTCTGAGGAAGATGTGGTCAAGGATTGGAGTCAATTTGAGCTGAAGGGAAAGGGGCTCTCGTCTTTCGCGAAACTCACTTCTGATGGACGGATAAAGGTATCGATGAACCTGTTGAAGCACCTGCCAGAGTTACCAGAAGACTGTAAGTAACCTTTATCTACTGCTTCGGTGGTCAACACGCTGGTAGTAAAACACACCTTTTGTATTAGACAACAATGAGGTTCTCGAGGTCGGAATCGAACGACCAGAGGATAAAGAACCTCCAGAGACTATACCGAAACTCAGGTAAGCTGCTTGCTTGGTTTTTGTGATCTTGCTTCTTCTCCTGGATTGAGTTCCTGGCGCGACAAATGCGAGCTCACCTGGTCCGCTAACGATCTTGCTATGCCTTTCGTTATTGCAGTATTCTAATTCTCGTGGTAGGCAGTCGAGGGGACGTTCAGCCGTATCTTGCACTTGCTATGGGTCTCCAAGAAAACTCTCACCGTGTGAGATTAGGAACTCACGCCGAGTTCAAAGCATTCATCACCGACCACGGGGTGGAGTTTTTCGATATAGGAGGAGATCCGAGGGAGTTAATGGTAAGCAAAAACAAATGTCGTTACAGTACCTCTCTGAGACAGCATTAATTTTCTAGGCTTACATGGTCAAAAGTGCGCGATTGCAACGATTGATAAATAACTCACCAATTGCTAACTTTACCGCACTCTTTTTCTTCTGGCAGACCCTGGTTTGTTCCCTGGAAAAGATTCTTTGCTCAATGGTGATGTGCAGAAGAAAAGGAGAATGATCGCTACAGTAAGCAAGGCGTTGCGTTGCGATCGCTAAGTTGATCGAGTCTGATAATCTTGATCTCTTGCCTTTAGATTCTTGATGGGTGTTACAAAGCAACTTATATGCCTGATGCAGAAAGTGGTGCAAAATGGGCTACTGATGTCATCATCTCGAATCCTCCCACCTTTGCTCGTAAGTGTCTCCGCGTTTTGCTAACGTCAGGGGGATTCATCTGGAAAACTTGTTTTGATTTGCCCATCTTCAACTTCAGATATACATGTAGCAGAAGCGCTAGGCCTGCCTCTTATGATGTCATTCACTATGCCTTGGCTGCCAACAAAATCCTTCTCCCATCCCCTCGTCTCCATCTCCACATCCAACGTCCCACAAGGACTAGCCAACGTCCTCAGTTTTGCCATTGCAGAAAGGCTCACTTGGCAAGGGCTGTCGAGCGTCATTAATGTCTTTCGTACCAAGACGCTTGGCCTCGCACCACTGTCCTTAGGATCTGGTCCGTCGGTGCTGGAACGACTGAAAGTGCCGTGGACTTTTGCTTGGTCGGAGACGCTGATCCCGAAGCCCAAGGACTGGAAGAACCATGTAGATGTTTCTGGGTTCTTCTTTTTGAATTCAATTTCCTCTTATTCTCCTCCGAAGGACTTGATGGCGTTCCTGGTCAACGGAGAGAAACCGATCTATATCGGCTTTGGAAGGTCAGCAACCTCTTCCTCAAATCGTCGCATTTTTCAAAACAAATAACCTGATAATTGGTTTCTTAGTATCCCTGTTGAAGACCCGAGCGCGATGTCAAAGGTCATCTTCGATGCTGTTAAGATATCTGGTCATCGTGCGATCGTCTCAGCCGGATGGGGCGATCTTGGAGGGGGGTCTGTTCCTGAACAAGTCTTCATTCAGAAGTCAAACATACCTCACGACTGGCTCTTCTCTAGAGTTTCTGCAGTGGTGCATCATGGTGGAGCCGGAACGACTGCGATAGGCCTCCTGAATGGGTTACCCACAGTCGTCTGCTATTTCTTTGGAGACCAGATCTTCTGGGGAGATATGGTGTACAAAGCTGGAGCAGGTCCAAAACCCCTACCGGGGAAATCTCTAACCACAGAGGATTTGGTGGATGCTATCAAATTTGCACTCCAGCCTCGCACGATCGAAGCTGCCAAAAGGATGGGGGAACAGATCAGAGCAGAGGTGAGCATCTCCCTTTTAAAAACAACACAACAAACAAACAGCTCACTGTGTTTGTGGATTAGAATGGTGTGAAGTCTGGTGTTGATTCTTTCCACAAGCATCTACCCCTAAAGAGCATGCGATGCGAGGTTTGTCCAACTAGAGTAAGTTGCCTTTTCCCCCGGAAATACGCGTTAAGAGTTATTAAGAGTTACGAATCTTGACTTCCAGGTTGCTGTCTGGTGGTCTGATGACCTTTGCCTGAGGTTGTCTGCATTTGCTGCTCAGCTCCTAGTCGAGGAGAAAAAAATCATGCTCTCATCATTGGAACCGCACAGAGCGAAAGAATACGACACTAGAAAACAAGCGACAGATCCCATCACTGGCCAGTTCCTCCTCTATACATTCTATTTTTGCGAATAGTTCTGAAAATATTGCTGTTGAGCTTTCATAGGTGGTTCTGCTGCAATTCTGATGACAATTGCTTCCCACTATGCCTCCATCGCACAAATATTCTATGATCCCCCGCGTGGAATCATCAACGTACACACGGCTATCCCGAAAGGAATACTTAACATTATTGAAGGCGTGTACGAAGGGTTCTACAATGCCCCGAAACTGTATGGTTCTCAAGTGAGGCAAGTAGGAAAAGTCAAGTCGTTCAGAGATGGAGTAGAAGAAGGAGCAAAAGGGGTGGTATTAGGGTGGTGGGATGGTATCACAGGACTTGTCTCTGAGCCTCTTGCAGGTGGTAAGAAAGAGGGCTTGGTTGGAGCTATCAAAGGAAGCGGTCGAAGTTTTGTCAATGGTCAGTAATATTCATAAGCTCCTCATACCTATCACAACTTGATTGAAAGCACAAATTACCTATAGCTACTGTCAAACCAGCTGCGGGGATACTAGGTGCTATTCACCATCCAATATCCGGAGCTTGGAAATCTATTCGCTCAACATGGGCGACTCAACTTGATTCGATGGTGATCGAGACTCGGAAGGAGGAAGGGATCCAGCAATATCAGCAAAGTGATGATGGTGAAAAACAAGAAGCGTTCAAAATGTTCTTGATGCTGGAAAGATTCAGTGAAGAGCGACGAAAACAATTGAGAGAAGGTGAATTGACGTCGACTTCCTCTTGTGTTTTGATCAGGTTACTGATGGCGCTTTTGACTGCCCTGGTTTCCGTAGATGCCAAACAAATAATTAAGGACAAAACCACTCATACAGACTCCCAAAAAACGAAGAAACTTACCCTTGTGGACTATACAGAGAACCCTAGAGATGAAGAAGAGTTCATTTCAGGGAGCTCAAGCGAGCCAGTCCCATCTCTACGACCATCATCCCCAAGAGATTCCGAGGAATTTTAACTAAAAAATTATTATGGAAGGTTTATTATGGCAGACTCAGAAACATGCCTCGTTAGATAGCTGGCTGTAGCTGAAGAAAGAATTGCGACTATCTCCATCTAAGAGATTTGCGGGGGGGACCGTGCACAACAAATGAAGCTTCGCCAGGTACTCAGGCAAACCCCACCAACCACGATAGTCTGTAAGATTGGATGCTGAGGAGCAAGACCCAGTCTTCGAGGAGGTACTCTGGTAGTGGCTTGGGTTTGGCTATGCAGCAAAACAGCTCCTTCTTTTTCAAGCTCAGAAGGCGGCGAGCTTGGCCCCTCTTGATTATCACAACCCTTGCCCTCTATATTTCTTCGCAGTATCTGGGACTGAAGATATCCTTCGGAAATGGTATCGAGGTTGGACAGAAGTTTAAGCTGCCTCACCCTTCTGTCAAATCTGCGGTTGTAAAACAGGAGAGGACATCGTCGAGCTATCGACAGCATCCTACCAGGCTACTACGAGGTATTCCTGGGTTTAGTAAGCTCCTGCACAACCCTTTCTGCTTTCTTTCTTACTAACTCCCTTCGTTGACGAGTATAGTGATGTTTGAGAATCTCTATACCCATGAAGGGGTGCTGCGTGCGGACTAGCTTCATGTTATTTCATGTTACAGCTCGACCTCACCCACTCGCTTTTTACAGTTGCAATAACGTCAGATCCTTCTTCGATACCATCTAACTCTGAAATTATGTCAGCACAGGCTGAAGGAACTCATCAGCCACCTGCTGGGGCAGACCGCTGGAGAACGATATCTGTCGAAGAAGCAGATGAACTTCTGGGTGTCAACAGGCTGGCTGGAAACATTCCTGGGCTTACTTACTTCTTTAATGATGGTCCTGGACAGATGTCCTTTCTTGCCCACTACTTTCACTTTGTTGTGAGTCGCAGCGTTTTATCTCTGAGCTGTTCCTCGGTTCTCAAACTATCACGCAGAAACTGACTGCTGACGCCAACTGTGATTTGATATATTCAGGCTGAGGTCTTTGCTGGTGCATGGAGGGTGTCAATCGCTTCCAAAGTCAATCTTGCTGAGGGTGATCAGTTTGAAACGCTTGGCGCAAAGTCGTTCCCAGATAGAATTATTATCGCCAGGGAACCAAATTGGAGGTGATGTAACTGTTTCGATACTAAGAATTTATCTCTATTCTCATGTATCTCTTCCACTCCTATACAGGGATGGGCCGAAATTGAACACGTATGTCTTCAATCCATCCCGCATAGCTCGCCCCCATACTGACAATCAGCTCTTCCAATTTTCTCCTATCTTAGCTGGTTTCTGAACACAATACTACCTTCTACTGCCATCGAAGAACATACTCAATGGTCAGGTCCGTGACTAGCTCATTTCAATCAACTCGATGTTGTCTGTTTACAATTCTCTTGATGATTTACAGATAGGAAAGAATCAAAAGCACTGCAGATGTTTGAAGAGGTTGTCATCGTTGATCGAGGCTGTTATCATCGAGGCTAGTGATTTCTTTCTAAATTTCGCCTGCCATCATCTCATAACCACCTAAATCTCGCCCCTACAGGACACGGCAAAGAGTCGCAAATTTGGAATAAAGTACCACCTTTGAGGAAAAAAAAAATGAATCCATGGCTGTGACCTAACTTAAATTCGTTTCTAGATGACTGCCGATGTCTTTGCTCTCAAAGCCCCCCCAAACTGGTGGGGTCCCCTACGAAAATCCCTTATAGTCCACCTAGGTTTATCTGAGAACCTCCAAAAAGTACCGGTGCTAACGTATATCTCTCGGTAAGTCTCCACTGCTAGTTGATTTTCATTTCTAATAATTCAAACTCTCATTCTATATTTTGTGAATCAGTCAAGCTACAGGACGGCGTCTTATAGATGAAGATCACGAAGCGCTAGTTATTGAGCTCGGCAGGCTGAAAGAAAGGAAGAAGTTGCAGGTGAATGTGGTGCAAATGGAGCATCTAACGAAGAAGGAGCAGTTCCAGTTGAGTACGACGACGGATGTAAGTTTTATCCATTTGTGTCAACTTTACTTCAACGCTCCAGTGAAGCAGACTAGCTAGACTGCCAATCATATTTTGCCATTAATAGATTCTAATTGGCGTTCACGGAAATGGTCTATCGCACCAGCTGTGAGTGGTTCCTCATTCCTGCTGCTCTTCATACGTCCGCTGCTAATGACTGCTTTGGGATATAGTTGGATGAAGCCAGGAGGAACGATTCTGGAGTTTTTTGATACTGGTGCCTTCTTCCGTAAGTAGTCTTCTTCGGGCGAGGTGATCTTGACAGATCGCTTTGACTGAGTTCATTGTTCCTATAGGTGACTACCAACTGTTATCTGAACCTATGGGCCATGAACACTTCGTAATCTGGAACGATACGATATACGACAGCTGGAGAGATAAAAGAAGTGAGTCTTCGCCATAACGACATCCTGTGCACCATGATTCTTCATCGCTGATTAGATCCAACTCTCATGTAGGAATCACATCTTCCGAGAACTTCAACAACGTCCATCTTCATGCGAGTTTTGTAGGAGAACTTTTGGATAAAGTGCTAGAGACCAAGTTTGGGCGGTGATGTAATGATTGAAGACGATCGAAAACAAACCAATACTACAGCATTGAGAAGGGGCATTAGCCGCCAAGTTACGAGCTACTTGTCGTGAATAGACACATTTAACCATATCGTTTAAATGGATGAAGCGCAAAGTTCATAGGAAACAAACCTGAAATCTTGATGAAAAAAATCCAGGTTGACTGCTTGCGCTGATTTCCTGCTGAGTCTTGTGCTGAACAATCACAACCTTACAGTTTTTTTAATGGCTTCTGTCATCACTCTTCCAATCGCCCTCCCCCAAACTCCTAAGGGCTGGGCTGCCAAAGCTGAGGGAAAGCTTTCCGGTAAGTCTGTTTTAGTTCTCATGTGCCTCCTCACAAAGTTTAGATTCTTGACCTGTTTTGCTCTCATCATAGCTACCAAGCCACTCCCAGTTTTCCCAGCTGGTCCCTCTTTCATCTCCCACGCTCGTCGTACTTTGCAACAGCTATCTTTCGAGGAGGACGACAAGATCCAAGCTGAGTTGGCTGAAAAGCTGAAGGGAGCTTCAAGCGAAGAAATTCTTGGACCAGACTTCGACGGACTTGGAGAAGAACAAGAAGACAAGGATGTCTTGGAGTACGATCCAAAGGAGTGGAAGGTTAGTCAGATTCCTCACATTTTTTTTTTTTTCAGCTTCAGGTTGCGCCAGCTCCGCTGCAAGTAGAGAAAATTATATGAGAGCTGTCTGATCTGATATGTTTACCTTTTCTTCAATCCTCTTATCACCAATAGAAGCAAGATCATTACCTTGTCCTTGGCTTGGGTCACCTCAGATACAAAGCCAACGACGAGCACATCAAGGTCGCCCACCGAAGAAAAGTTCTCCGTCACCACCCAGACAAGAAGGCTTCTTCAACTGGTGACACCAATGCCGACTCCTTCTTCAAGTGTATTCAAAAGGCTCATGAAGTCTTGACTAACTTGGAGAGAAGACATCAATTCGATTCTGTTGATCCAGCTATTGACGACAGTGTCCCGGACGCTAAGAGCGTTTCAGAAAAGGACTTCAGTAAGCGCAAGCTCTTTAGGTCTAGTTCTGTTAAGGAGAGCAATAGATTTCATTATTGACCCCACTTTCCTTCAATCTTCTACAGTCAAGGCCTTTGCTCCAGTTTTCGAGCTTGAGGGTCGTTTCTCCAAGAAGCAACCAGTTCCTTCTATCGGAACCATGGACTCTTCAAAGGACGAGGTTGAAGGTTTCTACGACTTCTGGTACAACTTCGACTCCTGGAGATCTTTTGAGTGGTACGACAAGGAAGTAAACGAAGGTTCTGACTCGTAAGTGATCGCCATTGCGCCAGTAATAGGTTGCTTGAATGAATGTAACTGACTAGACCTCCTTCTTCTGACCTTCAGTCGTGACGACAAGAGATATACTGAAAAAAAGAACAAGACTGAACGTGCTCAACGTAAGAAAGAGGACAATACTAGAGTTCGTGAGCTCGTTGACGCTGTCCTCGCTGTTGATCCAAGAATCAAAAGAATCAGAGCCGAAGAGAAGGCCGCTAGAGATGCCAAAAAGAACAAGGGTAAAGGTGGAGCTGCTGGTGGAGCAGTTGACAAGGCTGCTCTGGCTAAGGCTGCTAAGGAGAAGGAGGAGGCTGAGAAGAAGGCTGCTGAGGAGGCTAAGAAGGCTCAAGAGGAGAACAAGGTCAGCTTTGCTTCACCTGTTTTCTATCTTAGGTTAGATCTTGATACTGACACGTAGCGTCTCCTCTCACTCAGGTTAACAAAGAAGCCGCTAAGAAGGCGAAGGAAGCTGCCCGAAAGAACCTCAAGAAGTGGAAGAAAGCTATTTCTACCGTCATCTCCGGCTCCAACTACTTCCAACCTGCTGGGACCGCTCCGTCTGCCAAGGTTATTGAACAACAATTGGCCGAGCTTGACTCGCTTTGCGAGTTGCTGGAACCTGAGGAAGTCAAGACTTTGAAGGAGAAGGTTGAGGCTGCTGCTGGCGGTGACGCTGCTAAGACTATTCTTGTTGAATCCGTCAAGGTTTTGGGAGACAAGGCGCCAGCTGGAAAGTTCACCCAGTTCGCTTAGAGAGTTCGAGTCGATAGTTAGATCTGCTAGATGTGAATTGACCTTCGAACGACTTGTTGGCGCTGCGGCCAGTTTTCTACTTTTGAAAGATATTGATTGGTTTGATGTTGCAACATTCAGTTCCACTTCTTCCACCTAAATAGACTACGAAAGTTGTCGCCGCTTTGGTCCACTTCCTGTTTTGTTGACAATCATTGAGTCGCCTTTCGACCACCATTCCAGTCAACCTCAACGAAGCCAACCACGACGACCAGGCTGATACTGTGGCCCCAATATCTTCATTAGTCGAAGGAGGCCCTACAGGTGAACTTCTTTGTCCAAGCCATCGTCTCGTACTCTTCTGATTAACGACAGCTTAACCCTGTCTTGCAAAACGCAGCCTTCATGTCCTTACATTCTGCCATCGTCAGCTTGACGCACAATATCCCTTGGTTTCTACGTGATCCTGCTGTTTCCATCATCGGAGAGGTGAGTGGAACGCCCTCCTTACTAAAACTTACTGTACTGACAATTTCAATCTCTTTCTGATGCTCAAACAGAAATGTTATACAACACTCATTTACGACTTCGATATTCTGAACGGTCCTTGCCTAAAACACGCTATATCCAAAGGTCTAGGAATCGGAATCGTGCTGGGAGGAAGTATAGTGAAGCTACCGCAGGTAAGAAGGGTTACGTTTCTGGAAAAGATGGAGTCCAGCGCACTGACTAGTCTGTTTCTCATCCAATCTTCGATCAGATAGCCAAGATTGTCCAAACAAAATCATCGGTTGGTCTCTCTCTGGCAGCCTATGCTCTTGAAACTCTCGCCTACGCCATTTCGCTGGCCTACTCCGCGAGATCCCACTTTCCCTTCTCGACCTACGGCGAGAACTTCTTCCTCCTTATCCAGAACATTGTCATTACTCTCCAAATTATCACATTTAGCGGTGTGAGCGAGACGTTCAAGGAGAAGAGGGGAACGCTGCTTGGAGTTGCTGCGTTAATGGCAGTGACTGGATTTGTTTTGAGCAATGAGGCTTTAATGCCCCAACCACTTCGTGAGTTTCAAAGGGAAAAAATGGCCGGGCTGTTCATTGCTGATTAATTTGCTCACTGTCGGTATTGTTCGCCCCTTGTTTTTCCCATCTACTGGACTTGTCCTTCAAAGTCACCATCTTACAAGCGCTTACGGTCCCACTTGCTCTTCTATCCAAAGCACCCCAAATCATCTCTAATTACCGACTCAGAAGCACTGGCAATCTATCACCATTCCTCGTACTTAACGCGCTCCTTGGCTGCCTGGCACGAGTGTTTACGACATTCCAAGAAATTGACGACCCTCTCGTCTTGTGGGGCTTTGGGCTGGCTGCTCTGCTGAACTTGGTGATTGCTATACAGATGGCGGTGTACTGGAATAACAGGGTAGGTGTTGCTCGAAAGTCGACTGGTAGCAGTGGCTCTCTGAGGCGATCCTTTTCTGAGGAGAGAAAGGTTGGTGGATATGGAGGTGACAGCCCGTCGACTCCGAAGTTCAACAAGGAGAAGGTGTGGTGAAAGGAAAGAAGCAGAAGCTTCTGTACGCGTAGGATGATCTTGATGACAAAGTGCTCCCCTGTGTGCTCCCCCGTGAGAAATCACGTGTATTCAATAAGATATCCCATTTTGATGGTATAGAGCAAGTACAACATGGAAAATATAAAGAAATATACAGCAAACTATGCGAATAGAACAGTGAGATGAGTAAAAGAAATTACGGTAGCGCAGCAACAGTAGAATATGGCAATGCAGACAGCGCAACAAAGTACAGGGAAGCCAAGACCATCCTCACATCTTTCTGAGAAGCCCATCAATGAAGGCTTCATCCAGGTTGTTTTTGAGCATAAGTGTCTTCAGCTCGTCAAGAGTAAACTTTCGTTCAGATGGCGATGCAGCGGATGTTGACGGTTGCGAGGGGTGGGCATCTTGACGCAACTTTTGGGGAGCTGGAAGTTGAAATGAGGGAGATTCCTTACGCTTCTTCGACTCAGTGATATTGGAGGATGGTCGAAGAAGGAAGTTCGAGGTGTTCAAGAGGGCAGACCTCATCTCAACTTGTTCGCCCATGGGACCACGCAGATGTATGTCCAATTCAAGTGACTCTACTTTACGCAAGTAGTGGTGGATGTACTGGATCTGCGTTGGGGAGCCTGGGTTTCTTAGAACTGCTGAGGGGATGGAAAGGTGAGGGGAGACGAGTTGGATCAGGTACTCTGCGTGCCTTTGGATGTCGTTGATGTATTTTAATTCCGTTGGAATATATTTAAAAGGAAGGGAACCCAGAGCATATAATTTGCTGATGTCCGAAAGTGTGTGTTTTTCCATCCGTTGCAAACCCTGTAGCTTTGTATCACAGAGGAAGCAGCGATATTCATTGAAGTCCCTAATGTTTCGAGTGTTGAGTCCAACACATTCAGGGTGATATAGGTGTGAGCAACCTTTGCACCTCAACATCAAGATCACTTGTGGTGTCCTGCACACACAAGTAAATGGCTTGAGTGTATCACTGGGCGCTGATGGATCATTTCCCATCACAGCTTCTACTCCTTCCTCTTCTCCCGACGACTCTGAATGGTGTTCTGAGGTTCCGAAAGTGCGATCGACCGGTTGCAGGGGAGGCGGGGTTGGATGATGCTGTTGGTAACGGAGGATGTATTGGCTGTGTTGAGCCTCGTCGGTTACAGCTTCTGGTTCATCATCGTGTGGATTGGTTCGTTGTTTAATACTGCGTAGGATGAGAGAAAGTTTTTTGTCGAAGTCTTGAGGACTAGCGAACCAGCTGACAGTGTCCTTGACCCATGTGTCATAGATCTTGAGTTCAGCTTTGAGAACTTCGACTTCGGGAATGCGCACCAAAAGGCGGCCTCTAGCTTCAGTACGTTTCACAATTCTACGAGCATCAGCCATAGTGAGATGACCAGATATGGCTGCTGAGTTTAGTAGCTCTCTTGACTGCCGCTGCCATTCTGTCGCACGGTTGCGTGTTCCTTGAATGTTGAGCATAAACTCAGAATCCACCGGAGTACCATCAGGACGATTTTCCAAGTCTTCGAAGACTGCAAGATCCGTATATTGACCAGCGGGAGGGTTCAGAGCGTTGACTGCTCTAGCCTTCCAGACCATTCCCAAAGCCTTCTTCGCCCTCAGTTCAGTGAGCATCGGATGAGAATCACTGACACCACATGATTCAGCAGTATCTAGCCACTTATCAACAGCTTTGATTGATAGATACAGATCCTCCACAGACTCGATCTCCTCCGTCCACTTCATTCGTTTTATCGCCTTATCCAGCTGTACAGTTTCTGGGAGATCGACGGTGAGGGATGAGCCCCGAGCGAGAAGAGCTTCGCACTCAGCCAGAGTCTTCATGCTATCATCCACTCGAGAAAGCAATGCAGCAGCACGTTTTTGAAAGTCGTAGATGGCGCGGAGTAAGGTTTGGAGCTGATGGATTTCTGGGGAATCAAAGCCAAGTCGTTCAACTCTTCGGAGCAGATCTTCAACATCGTCAACGCTACTAAATTGAGACGGGTCTTCAATGGCTTTTTGCTTCTCAACAATTACTTCAGGTCCTGCAGTTCTTGACGTTCTTCCATTGATTTTCTCTGCCGCTGGTCTCCGACTATGGGATTTCCTCAAGAGGAATGCTGACGCTTCTGCCACCCACTCTGAGCCTTTCTCAACAAAAGCTTTGAGTGCGACCAGCTCTGGAAGAGGATACTGGATCCGTTCGGCGTCCGCGACTAAAGCTCGAAGAGATCGGAGTGACGGACGTGGTGAATCAGCCAGGAGTTTTTGAAAACGAGTTCGCCAATTGACCGGAATGGCTGCTTTGGCCACAACATCATCACGCATTTGAACGATCTTCTGGTCCGAGAAGCGTAGTCGTAGAACGCGAGAGTTCAATTCACAGTTGCAGAGGGAGGTTGCATGGTCCAGACAAGACACCCGTTTGGTGCAAGAGCAAGTGACCTGAGCCAAGTAACAGTAAGCATGACAGTTGCAGCACTGGTATTCTTCTTCTTCAGATCGATCATGCTCCACCAGGTCCTCCTGAATCTGCAGAGCCGAACGGAGGCGATCCCTTTTTTCGATTTCACGACTGGTCATCAACTGAAAGCTCTCTTGAAGCCTACAACGGAAAAGTATGAAAAGCTGTTGGAGCATCTTTCAAAGGGCAGTAACGAAAGGACTTCAGCTACGTACCACATCGCAGTTTGGATGGTATGAGAATGGGTGTAGATGGTCACCAGGAGCTCATCGTGAGAAAAGACCGGCGCCTTCATGTGTTCCTGATATTTTAGAACCGAGTCGGATCCCATCGGAAGCCAGTCAGGCAGTGCAAAATTGACTGCTTCGTTATAATTGAGCTATAAAAAATCGGGCTGTCAACACCAGCTTAAAGCATAGATGCAAATGTTTCACTTACACCATGATTGAACCCTGCGTGATATGCTTTGGGAAATGTGATGACTACAAGTAAAGACCATCTAATCAGCCTAGTTATTTCTTAAACAGCGACGTCTTGACGAGCAGACTGACCAAACTCATTCGCTCGTTGATCCAACGCGAATATTTTCACTCCAGCTTTACGGACTCGACCTGGATTCATCATTGTGACAAGCTGGAAGAGCAAAGAGGGCTGCTGTTCAAAGAGATCAGGTGCTTCACTCTTCATAGCTTCCTCGAATTTCTCGGCGTCGTCTGCCGGGATTCCATACCACGTCTTTGTCTCACCCCAGTGCACTATTGAAAGGTGTCCTCTACAATCAGTCATGAGAACAATGTACTAAAACAGAGAGACATACTATAATTGACACTACACGTATAATGGTCTTCATTGTGCCAGCAGAAAGCAGAGAACAGCATACCAACATAGATCCAAGGGACTGTCATTCCAGAAATATTCGACTTGATATCTAAAGGAGAACTGGGTGTCAGTTTCAAATTTCGCTGAATTTTTCATTTGAAGGTGACGTACATCGCAGTATCGAGCCTGGAAGAATGGGCATGTTATTCAGATTCCAAGGATCTACGGCGTAAGGATCCAGCGGATGAGTTTCCAGAGTTGGAGCGCCACTGTGTGAAACAAAACCGACGCGAGGCAAAGTAAAACATGATTGAACGAGGACGGAAAAGAAGCCACTTACCTGCCCTGACCGGTCGAGTGAACGTCAGCACCATATTCAACCTCGACAGTCTCCGTCTGACTTTCGACCAATCTCCAAAACTCCCTCTCGACATCATGTTCCGACACAGGAACTCCTCCAATGATCCTAGTCATTCCGTTCGGGAAGGTCGTGTCCGCCTCTGCATCGTCTAGCGGTTCCGGCGGGTGTCTCTTGAACCACCAGTCCGTGAAAGCATCATTTCGTCTCTTGAATGTTGCCAGTGTGTGGTCTTCTCCTTCATCAAAGCCGTAGTCTGCTCCAGTATCAAACAGACATGTGTTGCAGTACCAATCTTCATTTTTGGGTACCGATTCGAGGGGCGGTGAAAGACAGTAGATATGGAATCCTGACGAAGAAGGGAGGATGTCAACATCGCAAGTAGCCAGAGATCAGGTTAGTTTTGAAAACTTACCACCATCACAACCATCGCAAAGAAGAATCTTCTTGGCATCATTTCCTTTAAGACAAATTTCACAGACCTGGAAGAAAGACCAAATGAGTGACTGCTTGAAGTGATGACACTAGGATACAACTCACTTCTCCTTTCTGATGCGTAGGGACCTTAGGAGGACCTAAAGGGGTAGTTGGAGGAGGTAAGCCAAGAGGTGCTAAGTTGAATGATTAAGGCAAGTCAGCAGAAGCAATAATGAAAAGAAGTAACGAAACGAGACATACCTCTGGTTTGTTCCGAGGCTTCAACCACCAATTTATCACCCCTAGGGCTGACACTGCTCGGCCGTTGCACCACAACGACTTCTTCTACACCATTACCCTCTGATGCTTCATTATCCCCATCTTCGCCGAACTCTAACTTTCTCTTGACGCCATTCGATAACGGCTTGCTGCTGGGTGGACCTCTGTCATCTTCTTGCTCATCCCCACCAGGGTACAAACTAGGACCAGCAATAGGCGATGGTCTAAAGGGTGCATTGTTTGAAGTATTCGTGCCCAGACGACGAGGTTTCGTCCACAACTCGCTGTTGGTAGCTTCGATGGGAGAGTCTTCGAATTTGGGAGTGAAAGGCGAGCCTCCTGGGGACAGCGGTGTAAGTGGAGAGGCAGAAGGAGATTTTCTGGCATGCGTAGAGAACTCGGTGAAGGGGAAGATGATCTTGACGTAGGCTGACTTGATGACTTGCCAATGGGCACTGTCGAACCCAAGTAATTCGGTAATTTCAGGCCATTCGCGATTCTTAGTGACCTGAAAATGCAACATATATCCATCTTTAAATTTTCTGCACCCTTCATCAAATCTCAGATGTCTACTCACTGTGTTGAAACCTCCTGCTTCGTTGATTTCCCTCCTCAATTGCCACAGATCAACGGGGACATGGTCTATCATCGGTATCGCCACCTTTTGGTCTCCCTGCTGCTGGTGGAACATGTAGAGCTGGTCTAGGAAGTTAATTTTGGCTCTTGATTTAGCTTCGATGGAGTTGAGTTCCATCAGACGGGTTCTGAAAGTGAAAGTCTACCGGGGCAGGACACCAGCGAGAAGTCGACGGAAGGTTTCAGCACACTTGTTCGATAACTCCAGGAAAAAGTTGGAGTAACGTACTTCTGTATTCAAGACAAAAGGAGGTTCCCAACCTTCTGGAGGGACAACTTTACAGATCCCCCAGTTTTTAGCACCTCCTTCGTCCCCAATCCGACGGATATATTCCATTGGGTCCTTGAACTCGTCAGCTGTTGGGTAATAAGTGGGAGCTTCACTCAGTCCAAAGGCTCTTGATGTCGTCCTAGGTGGTGGTATCCTTGGGGCTCTTGTCCGGACTGAAGATAGCTTGAACGGAGGGGCAGTACTGGCCACACCTGCAGCAGCTGCAATACCCGCCTTGAGGGACTCGAGCTTGTTCTGAGCACTGACTTTGGATCGTCTGGATGTCCTTTCACCGGCGTCCGTCTCCTCAGGTGGTGGTTCCACCGGGTTGTAGTCCTCTCCAGGCAGTGGGAACTCTTTGCACGAGGTGAATGTGGATTTGGCTTTTTTCTGCTTGACGCTTGGAGGGAGTGGGCGATGTTCCTGGGCGTACGAAGGGGCAGAGCCTCCTACCTGAGATGCCCCAGACATCCTAGTGTTGTGCATCTTGGAAACCCAGAGCTACCCGAGAGATGCTTTGATGGTCACTTCCTATCTCAGAGCGTCAACTTCAATCGGCGGACAGAGTTTCGTGCCGCTCGACCCCTTTTCCCACTCAACTTGCTCTCAAAGACGCTGTTACAACATGATGGCATATATAGAAGGATATTGATCTATGTCCTTAACTTACCTAACCAATCTATTCCGATTTCAAGTATGATGGTTTTGGTGGCGGGAGAGGTTTGTTTTTGACATGAGCACCAGCGTCGGCGGGCACCGGTATACTGGACTCTCTTTTCGGGAGAGGAGGAGGGGTTCTGCTCAGAAGTTTGTCAATGTTGGTGGTGCTAGTTGAATTGATGCTGGTGAAGGAGTTGGCGCTGGGTCGGTTGGGGAGAGGAGGTGGGAGAGCACTTTGAAGTTTCTTCATTTCTAAAGGATCAATATCACTACCCATGAGGTCATCGACAGACTTTTCAGGTTTCGGAGGGGGCGGGGGCGGCGGACCTCTTCGAGCAGAAGCAGTGGTGCTCGCTGGTGGATCTGAAAGGTTCCCTGGTCAGTTGAACATGTCATCCGGCCATAGAAGCACAGAGTACTCACATCGTTCTAAAACATTTTGGCTTCTTGACGTACTGCTGCTGATTGAGTTGGAGGGGCTTCTAGTGACAGGTGTTACTGAGGTGCTACTTCGAGTCGCGATGGATGTAGCTGGACTAGTTCCTCTTAACTTCTTCATAATCTCAGCTGTAATCTCAGTCTGCTTCTTCCGATCGATGACTTTGACCACTGCGGTAAATATGGACATCACGGGACGATGGTCTGATGTTTTGAGTTCTGCTCTTGTGTACAACTTTTGTTCAAGGTTGTTTCCTCGATACACGATCCGATCGGTCCAAGCTAACCGCGTGAGAGAGACATTAGAAAAGCTCAAATATGAATACAACGGTGGCTAGATAATTACTTACCTGGGACTCTAGCCTTCTCACTCGTATCGTAGTCATCCGTACCGTTGTCACTAAGGAACAATGGAAAAGGTAAGCATATGAAGTATATTGCCTTTGGGGATGCTATGAATTGAACTCACTATTTGTAGGTTGGTAAGAAATCTATGCGTCCTTCTTTGTACTCAGGAAAACTCTTCTGCAGCTTCATCGAATTGATGAGCTGATCGTCTTCAAGCAGCGTCTCAATCGCTCCCACCGCAACCAGCTGTCGAGCTTCTTCATTCGATGTGTTGACTCTGTAGTTGAAATCTGAAGCCCAGATGATAGCGTCATGTCCTGCTATGGTTTTACCCCTCGAAAATCTCAGGCCTGAAGCGATCGTCCAATAGTCTGCGTTTCGTTCCTCGACGGCACTCTGACCAGCTGCAAAGTGGGCGGAAACAAAACAGAAACTGGAATCAAAGTAGTTGAGTCTAATAGCTACTCCTCCTTTGTTACCGCTCATTCCTTTCAGGCCGGTCTACGAAAATATCATCAGTGGGAGGAGCAGGACGACAAAAGAAGGAGGGCTTACCTTTTTCGTCGACCCTTCAACATTCTTTAATCCAAAAGTTAGAGTTGACTTGACAACAATGATTAAAGCAGAACCAACGAGCTGCTCAGACCTCAGCAAGACGTATTCACAGCTCTTGTTTGGTCTCCGTGCGAAAGTGGACATGATGTACGACTCCCACATTTTTCTACGGACGAAGAAAGATCATCAGCCAAAGGCTACGTGAGTGTATTAAGATTGGTACTGACTTCTTCTCTGGGTCGGTTTGAACAATCTGCTGAGCAGTCAGAGGAACGATCTCTTGGAACCCGAGAGAGAAGATGTCTGGTTCAAACGAAGAATCTGGGAACAGCCACGGAATCAAATTCTCTCCGGGTGGCTTTCCATTGAGATTCCATGTACCAGTGAAGATGGATATCTTCCTCGCGCTGGTAAATTCTCCAACTCTGGCGTTCAGACCTTGTTTCAGGGCGTCATGGAGAGGGTCGAATATCTGAATGGGCTTTTGATGCGCAAGTAGACCAAGAAGAGTTTCAATGGCGACCTGCTTTGACTTGTCAGTGAAGTTATTGATATAAGCTCTAGGAAAAGTACGAAACAACATGTGTCAGAAAAGTGAGATGTCTCAAACCTCGTATAAAGAGCGCCTTACCTTCCTACACTCTTCGTAGCATTACTCAGAAGACCGCTGAGTGTCTGCTTGCCGGTTCTCGTGAAAGAAGTGTTTATTGCACCAGTTCCGGCGTAGATTTTGGAAAGCTCGTCGCCATTGGTGGCCCACATGTCACGATGGATGAACCAAATGGAGGGCAAGTTGACGAGAGCAGGTGAGAGAGTTCTGAGGAAAGTTCCAAGCATTTGTGTTGATAGTATCTCCGTGATGACGTTAGTCCGATCCAAGCAGTCGAGACAGTTAGTTCTGTGAAACAAGGTATGTGTCAGTGTAAGCTGGCACATCCCTTCTGGTTTCGATAGTATTCACCTAAATACGCCATGCTGTGGCTCTATGAGCACATCTCCTTTCTCGCTCCTATCAATAGTTGCATGCCCCATCTCCGTCAACCCATCTCTAACTCGAGGAATCCTCTTGATCCCCTCCTTTAGACTCTCCACTCCACCCTGCTTCACCACTGCATGGAAGTCAAAACTGTTCATTCCAACCTGAGGAGATTCTACGTCTGAGTGAGTCTGGACATAGGTCCTCAGATGCTCGGTGTAAGCTGCCGACAGGAGAACCTCATTATCTTTTTGGCCAAGCAGACTGTAGGAGGCGAACATAGAAGTCAGCTAGGGCTTAGTTGAGAACAATCTCAGACTTAGTCTCAATAGTAGCTTACTTAATAACTTCAACTCCCTCGTATGTCTGGAGAAGCTCATCAAAATGCTTGTCGAAAGCAGGTTGCGACATCTCCTGAGGTCTCGTCACCTGAATCTTCGTGCCAAATGTCTGCAGTCCCTGCTGCTCCCAGAACAACGGGACTGATCCTCTGACTTGCACCCAGCTGAAGGACACCTCGGATATCGACAGAATAGTTTCCGTTTCGACAAAGTTCGCGACGGCACCTGTGAGTCGAGTATGGAGGCCCTGTCAATCTCAGAACGATGACCTGTAAATATAATGTAAACACATACCATCATCGTCAATACCTCTTGTCATGAACCTCGTTCCAGCTCTCTTCCAACTCAATCTAGAAATTAGAGTGACGGTTATGTTGGGACCAAACCGCTGTGCAGCGTCGCTCGGCAGACTAATCTGTTGTGTAGCAGCGAACCCTTGGATAACAGGTATCTAGGAAATTCAAAATGGATTAGAGCAGTGGAAACAGTGGTGAACCGTTTCGTTTGAAGACACACCAGGAAATGGCAGCTATCGAAATCAGGGATCTCATACTCAAGCAGACCCTTCCTGAACTCCCGCAGACTACTCAGCAGAAACTCATTCCACACAAATCGTTTATCCTCATGGTCTTCGTCGTTCGACAACTCCGCATCCCTCTTGACCCTCTCTTGAAGCCTGCTGGTAATGTCCCATAATCCTTCCTCAGCAAAGTAGAAGCTCCCAGTGTCAAGAATCTTCCTGACAGCTGCACATGGATGCTCATATACAAGGGCTGGGCTGGGTGTTGCTGCTGTTGTAACTGAGGAATTGTTGGTTGTTATATTTGGGTCGTCCACTGCTGAGTGCTGTCCCTCGTCATCCCAGGCGCTGTTTGACAGCGAATGGAATTTCACTGCTACCACTTTAGACACTAATTCAGGGCTTGAAACACTGTAGAGCAGCAAGGGAAGTATCAGAATCCTTGTCCAACAAGATGACGATGAGCTTACATACCTGTTGCTTGGCCTGATCGCTCCTAAAGACACACTTCTCTCGACCACGACCAGAAAGACCTCCTTCTTTGAGCCTGCACCAGAGGAGATTCCATCAGTCTCTATTAATCCCAGTACTCCAGATACCGTGGGTGAATATCCAAGCCTGGTGCAGCTTTCCAAATCTATCTCTGACGAGGAGACGAAGCGAACGACTGGAATACCTCTGGCTCCTGAAGAAAAGCATAGCGCCCTGGAGGGTTTGTGCACAGGAACCAGTATCAGAGTCCTTATTGGATCAGACCGTAGGTACAAATGCAGCATGTTTCTGAGATTCGAGAAACAGAGGCTGTGGTTGTAAGGCTGGACTCACAGATCAGTCGACCTGGCATCGTTGCAAGGGTGAGCTGGTCGCACCTTCTCCCATCACATAGCAAAGACTGCGTGACCCCTTCATACTGATCAATAGGGAAACCTTTGGTTGAATCAGCAAGAACCTCAGGCTTTCCAGTTGTTATGCTTGTCCCCGTCAATCCTGGTGCGCGCGACCCGCTACACATCTATTTACGATACGACGCGCAACATTGCAACATTTTACTTATGCAAATTCTGAGTTTGTGGCCTTACAAAGAGCCCCGAAAGGAAGGTCTAGTATAAAAAGAAACTTAAGCACCAAAAACAAAGTACGGTACTGCGCGTGTTCGTTGCTTTCTAACTGCGACAGGATACGCTTTCCAGTGGCCATGCCGCCGCTCTCTTTTCCAGATAGTTTCTCAGATATCAAGCAACGTACAGAGGGAGATCTCAACTACATCTTTGCTCAAATTAGAGTCCAAGCTCATTGCAGACACCCCCTTGCCTCTGCAAGCGCTTCGTCTGTAACAAGAATGCTGTCTTGACGGCGCTATACAACTTTGAAGAGATCGGGAGAGTCTAACACTTCCAGAAGGAATTCGAGTATTATTTAAAATGTAAAATTTTTTATGTCTTAATCCTTTCATTCGTCTTCCAACATCAGTTCCTCCTTTTCCATCTTTGTTTACAAGATCGGCAAGTCATATCCTCCACAGCAAAATATCCCTAATTTCCTCTTTCTTTTTTCCAGGAAGAGTTACCATCTTGTAAAAAAAGAAAACTGCGTTGTTCCACTCAGTCCTTCGAGCAAGATACCGGGCCGAGGGGTATCTCAGCTGGCAGCGATGCCCACAGCCGCAGGTTGCATAGCGCATCAAGCTCTTGTTCTTCGCATGCCCACCGCTTGGATCGCGTTACACGCTTAATTTGAGAGTTTCTTATTTCTTACCAGCTAGCTGTGTGGGACAGAAAATATTGCGAATCTCAGATATTTCCCTGGTTCGCCTGAGCGTGAAGGGGCCAAATCTGACACGGTGTGCGTGCAACCAACCCCCCAACGAAAGGTTCACCTTTCTTATTCTTCCCCCAAATCCTCAAACAGCAGTACTGGTGGGTTCCTGTACCAAGTGGAGGATCAGAGCTCACCTGGAGGTGGTGTCGAAGAGATCTGGTGAAAAATGAGCCACGCCTTGCTGTACGTCCCCTTCCTGTTCTTAGCTAGGACTCCTGTCTCGAAAAGACACAATGGGCTGGCCACTCGAGAGCTCTGTACTGAATATCCTCTACGTCATATCGTGTGCAAACAACAGGCTACGGCTGTTTCTTTCGCCCTTCTTTTCGGTGCACGTCGCGATCCAATACCTCAAGACTTATCCGGCTAGCATAGGAATCACCCATTACCTCACTGGACGACTGAGATGCATGCCCACGAGGGAAGTCGAGTTCTACTGGCCTCAGCTATGGTAAGTTTCAATGTCTGTTGGGAGGGGAGGAGTAGTAATTTCGTGCGAGCTAACCAGTCTTTTCCGCTGGCGATTTCATCTTCGTCTTGTTTTGTCAACCAAAGTCACTTGCTGATCACTCGACCTACTGATTCAAATGCACTGGAATGCTTTATCCTAGAGAGAGCAGAAGAAAGTACCCATTCTGCTATGCTGGTACGTTCGACTTCTCTGTTTTTTGCAGCTCGCAGCTCCTTGCTCCCAAATCGCTCGACTAACGTCAGGCCGTGTCTCCGGCTGTAGACTTTCTGGTTCATGCAGGCTGCACTCTGTGATCTTGCCCCATCTCGTATAGCACATCCACGAGCATTTCTGGTCTGCCAACGTGTCTTGCTTAAATGTCACGAAATCATCTTCGGCGACCCACCACCCCCACCTCAACATCCTTACCAATCACAACCTCTTCGAAGAACTCTCAGCGCTACGTCTCTGAAAGAGGGTATTTCGTCCATAGCCGCTTCGCTGAGAGGAGGTAAAGTAAAAAATCACATCGCGCCGGCAGTCGTTGGGATGAGCGTGATGTTGGCCAGTGCTCCTGGAACAACAGCTTTGATCGAAACTGTTGGTGCGGTAGCAGTCACTCAGGGTCAACGAGAGAGAGACACTGGTGTGGATGCTGGTATTGGAGAACGGGGTTTAGAAAGAGTGATTGGGAAGCGAATTGAAGGTGCTGAGGGACCTCGCGGTGGCGAAATGACAGAAAACGGACCTGAGAGTGGTGAGGTGAGCGATGAGGACGCCTCTGATTACAGAAGTGAGTATGATGAAGCACCCGCTTTGGCCAATTCACAACGCACCGCTCTTGGGAATGGCCTGTCACCGCACTCTGCAAAATACTGGAAGGACCCTACGGCACTAAACGTACCAAACTCAACTTCGCTCTCAAGAAGCTTCTCTTCCCATCCATCTTCCAACCCTTCAAGTGCTCGTCCAATCCCTGCCTCATCAAGACAACACAGGAAGTCAAAACACCATCCAACCCACCAGTCAGTCTCTCCAACTGCATCCTCCTTCCCTTTCACTCCGACTTCCACACAGAACTCCAAGCCTGTCGACCCTTTCGAACAAGAGGATTCACCACATGATACATTGAAGTCACGTCGTGATATTCTGAGATCTTCGTCGCATCTCAGAACAAGCTCTTATTCAGACCATCCACCATCAAAATCAGTCCCATCGTTCCACGGAGCATCTCCAAGATCGCCTACCCACTACTCACTCGTAGGTGAATATTCCATCCAAAACACCCCGGAATACCTTCTCAGCAGATACCCACCGTCAGCCCAGACGA
Organism: Krasilnikovozyma curviuscula; assembly: GCA_014825775.1. Lineage (NCBI taxonomy): Eukaryota > Fungi > Basidiomycota > Tremellomycetes > Cystofilobasidiales > Mrakiaceae > Krasilnikovozyma > Krasilnikovozyma curviuscula. The sequence goes on from MVAQ01000070.1 coordinate 53,755, forward strand.
GAATGCTTCGCAGCCATTACCTTCGAAGTGAAGTCAGGTTCCTTATCTCATTGGAAGAGATTTGTAACCGACTTCTGGTGATACCCAAACCTGCTCGGCTGAGTGCTTTGAGAGCTGAGCTGACGAGTCTAAATCACCTCCTACCAGCAGAAGTAGGTCTACTTTTCTACTCCAACACACTCTTTATTTGCTGATTCCATTGTGTTGTAGGTGTGTATGCCTACTTGGTGTGCTGCTGATCATGGTCACGAAGAGGGAGGTGAAACTGCTGCCGGAGCTGCACTCCAAGCTCGAGGCGACCACGACCCGAAGTCAAAGACCAAAGCTCATGACCGCATAGTTAGGATATCCCCGGGAGATGCGGTGGTACTTAACTCGGCGGAAAGATGTCCGTTCCTCATTCATGTGGAGATTCTAATTGGAGATCTGGACTTTGATCCGACGAAGAGGGCGAATCGAGAGCTGCTGAAGAAGATAGTCACTGGGGAAGAACAAGGGAAGGGTATGGGTGCCTTTGCCAAGAGGTTAGAGAGTGTCGTAGTTGCGACAGAAGTCAGCAACACCCACCATCAAGGCAATAGTGCGGAACCCTCTAAGCTTCTCTCCACCATCATGCCAGAACCAGCCTATCAACCAGACTTGGAAGAAGTTGACCTTGTGGAGCAGATCTACGGAAATGGTGTGTCCATCAAGGATGAGGCATTCGAACCGGACGAGACATTCCCAGCCCCGTCAGCTCCAAAGAACAAAGCCGTCGACATTGCTGTGTGGGGTAGCAGCGACGATGTAGGCTGGACATCTTCTGCGTCAACATCTCGACCCATGACACCAGCGACATCTCGATCCTTCTCATTCACAGGCGAACCTCTTGACAACGGGCATCCACTTACAGACTCCCCCAGCTTCAAATCTCCCGCACTGGGTAACGCATCCACTTTCTCCTCACCCACTCGAATCTCATCATCTAATGCCCATCCCCACCGCAACATCACCCTCGATGACTACTCCGACCGCATGCGAACTGCTGCCGTAATGCTTGCCCAGCTCAACTCGACGCTGATCAAAGAACCTGTGACCCGAGCACTGCCTGGAGATATCCCACCCCCGCCCGCCCCAACTGGTGCTTTGGGCTGGCTCCCTGGCGCCGGCTGGACTCGAAGTGGTGGTAGCTCTTCTGGTCAACAACCCAGCAACGAGTCTCCACATGCAACTGGTGCAACTCGAATGAAACTTCAACCGATTGAGGCAGCCGCTATTCGGGATAGGATCATGAAGGAGATGATCGCTTTGGAGGAGGAACGCGTGGAGAGGATGGCTGAGAGAGTTGATGATATTGGCTCTTTGCCTCAAAGCACCGAGAATGGTAAACCTGTGGAGGATGAGGGAATTGTGCGGAGGGAACTCAGTAAATCTGATCCTTCGGCAGCAGTCTTCTCAGAGTCATGGACAGCAAAAAAATCACGTATCAAGGCGGCTTCTCCTTGGGGCCACTTAGCCAATTGGGACGTTCTTTCTGTTATTGTCAAAACGGGAGCAGATCTGCGGCAGGAACAATTTGCAACTCAGTTGATTGAGCGATTTATGAGGATTTGGGCTGCTGAAAAGTGCTCATGCTGGGTTCGATAGTAAGTAATCATTTCGTCTCTTTATGTGATTCCGATTGCACTAACATTCTTTTGTATTCAGTTTCCGAATTCTCATTACTGGCGATAATTCCGGTCTAGTCGAAACTATCACGGACTCGGTGTCAGTGCACTCAATAAAAAAGGCAGAATACGGGCGGAGACTGAATCAAGGCACTGGTGGTCTGGGCCACGTTAGTCTGCTGGATCATTTCATCAACGTGAGTTTCTATCATTTTTTGAGAAGCGACGACTGCACACTTATCCATTGTCATCTTTCTTACTTACAGACCTACGGCGATCCAAAGTCAGGACGCTTCGCACGAGCTCAACACAACTTCATTAAATCTCTGGCTGGATACTCCGTCGTCACCTATCTCCTTCAGATCAAAGATCGACACAACGGAAACATCCTGGTGGACAGAGATGGCCACTGTATCCACATAGACTTCGGCTTCATGTTGACAAACTCTCCTGGAAACATGGGATTCGAAGCTGCGCCTTTCAAACTTACAATGGAATATGTGGACATCATGGGAGGTCTGGGGTCGCCGGGCTTCAATTTATTCAAAAAGCTCTTCAAGGAAGGTTTTGAAGCTGCGAGGAAGCACTCTGATGAGATCATCAGTAAGTCTTTAGGTCCTCGCTCCAGTTGAATCTTCAAACTGTTCTAATTGGCCTTCTTTCCTTCTTTAGCTATGGTCGATCTCATGGGCTATAATTCAAACCTTCCTTGCTTCGCTGCTTTAGGTGATCAAACTGCCACGCAGCTGCGCGATCGCTTCCAGTTGGGTTTGACTACCGCTGCGATTGACGAACACCTAGAGCGACTCGTCCTGAACTCGATCGGATCCAGTTGGACCAGACTTTACGACTCATACCAGTATTACAAAGAGAGCGTATTTGCTTAAAGCTCGACGAAGTTTCTTATCCTGTTAGGTTTGAATTCTTCACATGTCTTCGTAGACCGTTCAAAATTTGCAACGAATTTGGAGGTCCCTGTTTGCAAACTGTTGTACGATAGATAGAATTGGGTAAACGTCTATGAACCACAAGCAAGAACTATCTATTCTGCTATCTCCAAATCGCTCGTCTCTGCGGAAGCTCCACCGCTCTCTCGATGATCACTTCTTTAGTCTCAGCTTCATTTCCATCCCGTCTCGGTCTCCAACCTATGTTGCCGCTATATCTGCCGTGATTTCCGAACACGATGTCACTTCTTCCACTCTCCATATCCAACACCTTCCTCGCATCATGATGATTGAACGACAACTCGCTTCCTCTTTCGCCGTTTTGCTCTCGGATATGGTGGAGCTCTCTAGAATCTGACAAAGATGATCTTGTGCGTGGGGGATGTGTTGGATGTGGCGGATGTGTATGTGAATGCGAATGGCGCTGCGGTGGGTATTCCGTTGGTGCGGAGAATGAGGACCCAAGTTTGGTTTTACGATGAGATCCAATAACTGAACTGTACAGCGATTCCTCGTCGCTGTAGAGATCTTCTTGGTATCCAAGCTTGAGGTTAAGATCGCGGTCGCCTTCGATCCTGTCCATAACTTTCATTAGTTGAACACCAGATGCAGACTTGGCGCCTCTCCAATTTGACTGGATCGCGTTAGCAAATCCAGAGGGTTCTCCACCGGAGTTTCTCCGTATAGGTCTCGGAGAATTTGGGTTAGAGCTGTCGATGGCGCCGGCCGTTCTCTTGATGTGTTGAGCTGTATCAGCGTTGTTGAGGACTTCGACGACATCTTGTTTGACAATTTTTCTTGGTGCTCGACACAGCTCCAGTGGACCAGTAACACCGTCGGGGTCTTGAAGAGTCTCCAGCAAAGTCAGACCTTGTCCTCTATGTTCACGGAAATGAAAGATCAGTTTGACTCGCTATGAGGAGAAAGGAGAATCACAAAAGCCTTACCTGAAAACTGACATCTGAGCTTCAAACATCGTGTCTGAAAATCCATCGTCTCGTTCAAATATTCTTCGAATCTGTTCGATCGTCGCTTTCCACCATGTTGGGGAGGACAGAATGGGAATGAGATGGTCTCGAAGCTGTCGTGAGAAAGGCTGTCCAATGATCGAAGCAGGTAAGAACAGCCAGCCGTACGGATATACACGCCAGGCACTAGACACGAGAGAGACAATTTAGAGATCGTTTTCTAAGCCTGCGTCGATGACAGCCGCTAATAATTGAACGTACTCAGGGTGTTTGTGAGGAAACGAGAGAGAGTTGTCTATGGCAACCAGGTGGAAGTGTAAGCTGCTGTTGTTTAAGGTTGTCGATTTTGGGCCAAAAAGCGCAGCAGAGAGTTGAGGTGTGGACGGCGGTGGGGCTGTTGTGACCAACAGAGTGGCATCGCTGGGTTCAGCGACAGAGGGCGTCTGTTCACATCCTTTACAAAGCTTGAGCATGAAGTTATCTAAGCCACGGTCCGTGTTTCTCATCAAAAAGTCCAAGGCTACCAGCTTCTCCAGCTCCAGTGAGAACGATCGTTTCAAGTCCTCCGTCCAGCGGAATTCTTCTGGCGTTGAAGTGCTTGTCTCGGGGTGAGCCTTCTGCTGCTCGTCGTCTTCTTCATCCCAAGCTTCAGCTCCTGCTCTTCCACATCCACACAACAGCTGTTGACAGGCTTTCCCTAACTCCCGTGCGTGTTTTCCGATTCGATGATCTGACTCATCGTATGAGTTACCGAAAGGATGAGCTCGAAGGAACTCCGCTGCATCCTGTTCAAAAGAACATTAAGAACATGGGGAAGGTTGAGATGATGATTCAGAATTCTCACGGTGTATCCTCTGCAAAACCATTGCATCGAGCCAAGCTTATCCGGTAAAGGCTTCCCTTTTGTGTAAGCGTTTCTGTCCAGGTAATCGTAGAAAAAGGCGGGAGATGCCAGCGAGACCAGTTCAGTCTGAGGAACGATCTGGCTCGCAAGGACAGCAAGATATGAGCGCAATGTCAGATGAGACTATTGGAACTAATGTTGAGCTCACATTCAATCCCAATCGTCTGTCTAGTACACAGGCAGCAGCCTCAGAGACATATGACAAACCTGGAATCAAGCACGCTCTACCCCACCCGATCCATCTGAAAAGCCAGAAATACATATATCCACTCAGCACTGGTGGTCGAGCAGGGTGGTCGGCACTTACCTGAAGAAGGTCCTGTGTACCCATTTAGTGAACTTGGGATTCATGCTTCCATACGGTTCCTCGTTCGCCGGTTTGAAGATGGCTACACAAGGATCCAAAGTCAGTTGCGACGATATGTAATAGGAGCTGCGAGTTGTGACTGACAGACAATATTTGAGGACGGATCACGAGCGAAGTAGGACCCAGAGGATCCTTTTGAGATCAGCTAGAATATGCAAGGGCGTGTCCATATCTACGTATACCTCTACCACTAAAGGGAGATCCTCACCTTCGGGTGGATTTCTTTACGTATGGCAGCATTTACAGCTACAACCATTCTATCCAAACAATGAGCAGTTCAGCAGAAACATGTTTCATTGAGTAAAGAGATTACTTACAGCTGAAATTGTTCATGGGAAGCCTGCTCTTCGTGAGTCGCAGCTGTCCCCAAAAGCTTAACTACGTTATCAGCACCTGTTCCGAACACAGAATCATAGACCTCCAGGTCCTCATCGCCTCTCCTCAGCTTCCTAGCTTTACTCTGTCTTTTCTTGTTAATACCTTGGATCCAAGATTGGAATCTATCGTTGAGTTCCTTGTGGGAAAGCTTCGTCGAAGCTCGATGTGAAGATGACGATGCAGCTAGCTGATTGGGGAGGGAAAGGTCTACTACCGAGGACGCTGGAGAGGTTTGCTGGATGAGCTGATATGCCATCCTTTCATGCCAGGCTTAAGTAGAGAACTCTTGAAGTGGATGAGGCGGGAGGTCAAAACGTGTCTGAACTCTCCTGAAGTAAGACTCGCCCCTTAACTTTCAAATAATTCCTGAAATACAGTCTAGGTAATAGTGATGGGTATCAAGTACAACTAATGTGGGTATATCTGCTCTATGCTCTGAATTCTAGGCTTCTTCTGTCGATGCTACGGCAAGGCGGGGAACAGCAGCTTCCACAGTTTTCACCATTGTTTCAACCTATGATTCGTCCGCTGTCAGTGCCTTCATAGTAAGCTCGAAGAACAAGAAGGTAGACGCATTCTAGTGAAAGAGACAAGCAAGCGGGGGTCAGGAAAATTGTCGAGGAGTCGCTACCCTCACCTATCTTCCAGCTAGGCACTGAAAATAGAGAACGCTAAAAGAGTCACAGTCGAAGTAAATACTCACTGCGAATGGTGATCTGATAAGAGTTGGACCCAAACCGCTGAAGAAGCCTTTGATGCCCTGCGCTCTATACATCTTGACAGCGCAGTCAACCATACCATTGTATTTTTTGTCGGCACCAGCGAAGCCATCGGTCTGGATCTTGGATTTGATGACATCTACCGGATAGATAGCTTCAGATATCACCCTATATGTTAGTAAATTTGGACGGGATGATGGTGAGCACAGGCGGACGAGGAAAAGTAACATACAAGCCCAAAGCGCGTACCCAGCTGAAGCGCCGAAAATTACAGCCCAAATTGGAGATACTTCGGACTAGAGACGAGAAGGGCAAGAGATTATGAAAGAAGGAGCGACGAGCAACTGTTAGACAAGAACAGAATCTCTCGACAGACTGAAGCTGAACACTTACTCTCGTCAATCCTTGAACTCTCATTTGCCTCTGTATCAGTGCTTCATACGCTAAGAAATAAGCACCGTATCCAACACCTTCCCTCCAGAGTGTCGGCACCTGTCCCTTGAAGATGCCCTGAATACCATGAGCTTTGTATGTCTTCAATGCGAAGTCAAGTGGACCAGCATAGATTTTGGGGGTGGGCTGGGTTTGTAATCTGATTCGGACGTGTTCTACTGGACCTGAGATGACAGAATTGGCGAGACCTGCGACGGCGCCAGCCGCGAAAAGTTGCGCTGAGGTGAAAGGAAAGCGGAGTCATTGAGAGAACAACGTTGAGGATGAACACGTTTTGACCTACGGAATGAAAGTTCTGAAGCGCCATTCTGCTTGGCGAAGTATCGCTTTGTACCATTAAGTGCGGCAAACTGGATAGACACGCAGAGGCCTGAGAGTTCAAAGAAGATGTTACTCTCAATTTGAAGAATCAAATCAATCATGTAAAACTAAGGAACTCACCAATACCCAGGAGAGGAGTGAGGGTTCCCTTGTAGAACGCTAGAGGACCTTCGTTCTTGAAGACGATTTGAGTGCAATCAATCATGCTCTTATAGGTACCTGGGGGACTCGTCTGCATTCTAACCTTGACCAGATCGAAAGGTTGGCCAACGAGGACCTGAGCAATACCACCGACAGTCTGTAAGGACGCAAAGCAAAGTTAAAGTCCGTCAGTAAACGCGCTCGCACGACATGAATTTGCTAGCTTAAGCAGCTGTTCCAAGCTCTGTAAATGTCCTGAAGAGGCCTCAGAAATTAAGATCCCACACTCAGGCTATTGAAAGGAGCTCTTGGGCCTTTTAAAGTCCAGCTGCTACGCTCGAGTGACGAATAAAAAGGGCACTCACTCCTGCCGTCAAATCGTTGAACGTCTGAGAAGTTTTGGACTTCTTAGGCGTTTTGATAGGCATAGCGTTGATGAGACGCTCTGGATCAGCCATCTATCTGGATGTACGTGAGGTGACTGGTGAGGATTAAGTCAATTTTCTCTGTGTTTGATTCGTCTTAAAAAAAATTGTGTTTTCGTGGCGGTTTGCAAGTAGATACAAGATAGAAACTCTTTAAGTGTACAGGACAAAGAGAGGATGATGTTGTATAGTGGCTGGGAAAGCTTCAACTGAGCAGGATTTTTGGTGTTTGTTTTGATTGTGTCATGGCCCGCCACGTCCGTCAGCTTCTACTTTTAATCTCGGCAAAACTAAGAGCAGATCAGGCACTCCTGGTGTATCAAGAAGTTTGAGGCATCCCTGTAGATCGGCTGATAGTCTCATTGGAAGACTGGATGGCATAGCCTCGCTGAGTCGCCGGGTGTTGGACAGCAGCAGCCGAAGTGGTACAGATGGGTTGAGAGACAGCTAACCAGAAAACAAGGTGAAAGTTTCTGTGGTGTATTTAGAGCTTCCTACGCGTTCCCTCTCGAATAAATCCGGTGAAACGGCTCTGGAATTGCAGTCGCGCTTGCAAATCCATGGAGCGGGTCATCGTTGTTCGTCGTTTTAAATTCCTATCCAGCTCTTCCTCTGAACAATTCTTGAATGTGAGTCCAGGATCTGCAATAGTTGATATTTTCCTAGCTGTGTCACTAATCTGGTGGTCTCCCACATGGAACTCTGCTTCCCGATCTAACCAGCAGTCCTTGTAGCAGTCAGCTCCTTCACTATGGCCCTTCACCACCCACACAAAGACCAGTACCCATTTGAAGAGTCCCTTAAATCGATCCGTGACCAGCTACCAGAGTACTTCCACTCACCTCAGATTGGAATCATCTGTGGATCAGGTCTCGCTGGTTTGAGCGATTCGCTGATTGATAAAGTTGAGGTTGCATATAGCAGTGCTGCTGGATTCACTATCAGTACTGTACAAGGGTGAGTGTCAATGCTTATCTAGACGTTCTCTGAGCGTAACGTGGTGTAAGAAGGGTAGTACTGAAGGCAGCGATACGGTTCGGAGGAGATGTGTTCAAGCCATGGCTGACCTGCTTTCAACGCCTGCACTGCTCTTGATGGTCTCTAGACATAAGTCAGCATTAGCTTTTGGGTTCTTAAAGTCGTCATCAGGTCAAAATGTGCCAGTCGTAGCGATGCTGGGTCGAGTGAGTAACGAATCTTCGCCACGCACACGGGTTCGCCATTCCTGATTGGACCTGTAACAGTTCCATCCATATGAAGGACACTCTTTAGCTTCTACTGTATACCCCGTCAGAGTCATGAGCTTGCTGGGTGTAAGGAAGCTTATCATCACCAACGCTGCGGGTGGTTTGAATCCCAGCTTCGCCGTTGGAACTAGTGAGTTCTACAAACCAATTACGAGTTGCATCTGTCTAATCTGTTTCTTTAAGTTGTTGTTGTGAACGATCACCTGTCGCTTCCCGGTCTTACTGTGAGCTCTATCCCTCCTCTGCAAGACAATTGCTCTCTACTAAGCAATGAATGCTCACTTAGGGTCTCAATCCACTTCTCGGAGCCCTCCCACCAGCCCCCTTTGACCAACGTTTCGTGCCAATGTCCAACGCCTACTCTCTCGCCCTGCGTAAAACAGCCTTCCACGCTGCCGCGAACCTCAAGTTTCCCCGAGACGACATCCAGGAGGGTACCTACGCGTACGTATCGGGCCCGACTTATGAGTCCAGGACTGAGGGTAGAATGCTTCTGGCTATGGGAGCAGACTGTGTGGGTATGAGCACAGTCGGAGAGGTCATTGCTGCCACAGCTGCTGTGAGTGATCCTTTCGACATGGCATCGTGTTTCGGTGCTGAATATTTTGGATCTTCTCAAGGGAATGGAAGTTCTTGTTCTTTCTCTAGTGACCAACGCTGTGATTATCAGCAAACCACGTTCAGCTAGAGATGAGGTCGATGCTGAAGTTAGTCTTCCTTGACTGTCGCCTTGAGAACGCTTGCTGATATAGAACCATCTGCTTATAAAGCTTGCTGGTAAACCACTCCCGCCAGCACCAGTGGAAGAAGCCTCCCATGCTGAGGTCCTTGAAGTCGGAAAGAGGAAAGCTGATGCTGTCAGGAGTTTGGTCGAGGAGATTGTTTCTATCATCGGTGTTGATGCTTAGAGGTGATGGGAATCAGAATTAGTGCGTCGGCAGTCAAATCTTCAATAGACAAATTGTAGGTGCGTAGGTGCATGTATTTATGACGATAGCTCGTTTCAAGGGCAACTGAGTGAGATAGAGATCTCTTGTGCCAACTATTCGGAGAGGGCGCTCGTGTGTCTTGATAGAAAGAAACTCAGTAGCACGTTATCCAAAATGAACAAAATCTAAAGCCCTTCCCAAACCAATACAGCTCTTTCCCATCAGTGTTTTCTAAGGAGAACTTCAGATATTTGTTTTGAACGCGCAAGTGCCCAACCATCTCTCAAGCCTCACTCAAACTTTTGAACTTTGCATTTCTTTTATCCCGAGAACTTTTCATTACATTAGATCCCACATCTCTACCATTCGAACCCTCTGGCAAGTCCTCCAATGACGATTTTTCATGGCCGTGGCGCGAGAACCTTCGAGAACGAAATTACTCGACTTTTCTCAGTTGCTTCGCAGCCCTAGTACCTTGCTTCCAACCAAACCCCTACAGTTTACTGGTAAGTTCTACCAAGTTCAACCAAACAGCCCACCTGCCCTATATAAAGAGCTTTTCAGAAACATCTTGCTGACTTCTTCTTTCTTTCACCTGCATCATCACTTTTTACTGTCCATCTTGAAAAACCATCACCTCACTGTATCGATACTCACTTGCGATACCCAACCCCATTCAATACCAATCCAAATAGTAAACCCACCCTTTCTTACCTATCTATACATATAATTAACAATGGCTGCCGGAAAAGGTGAGTGTATTACTCGCATCCCAACTTTTTTCTTTCGATGCGCTTCCGTGACGTTCGTTCGCTGACTTCACTTTTTTTTGGAACTTGTAGCTATCGGAATTGATCTCGGTTAGTACACCTTCTTCAGTTTAAACCTTTTTTCTTTTTGGTTAGATCTTCCAACTGACCTGTTCACCTTGCACTTATGTTTGTGCTACTTTTTATTTCTGTCATCTAGGAACCACTTACTCGTATGTCCTGTCCATTCTTCTTTTCCCTTTTGTAAGATCCTCTGTACTGACGTCAATGTCTATTTCCTGCCCTCGTATTTAAGCTGTGTCGGTGTCTGGCAAAACGACCGAGTTGAAATCATCGCCAACGACCAGGGTAACAGAACTACTCCATCTTACGTCGCTTTCACTGACTCGGAACGTCTGATCGGTGATGCCGCCAAGAACCAAGTCGCCATGAACCCAGCCAACACCGTCTTCGATGCTAAGGTACGTTTGACATTCCGAGATCAACCCTTTTTTTCCGGTGCAGCTCGCTGACGTCTTCGATCCTGATTTCTTTTTTTGTAGAGACTTATCGGAAGAAAGTTCTCTGATTCTGAAGTCCAGAGCGATATGAAGCACTTTTCCTACACCATCATTGACAAGGCCTCCAAGCCAGTCATTCAGGTGCAATACAGAGGTGAAAAGAAGGAATTCGTGAGTCGACGTTATTGTCTCCTCTCCGCTTGCGATCCAATTGCTCACCATCACCGCGATATCCTTTTTTCGTGCTCCAGACCCCAGAGGAGATCTCTGCTATGATTCTCGTCAAGATGAAGGAGACTGCTGAGGCCTACCTCGGAACCACCGTTACCAACGCTGTCGTCACTGTCCCAGCCTACTTCAACGACTCTCAGCGTCAAGCTACCAAAGATGCTGGTGTCATCGCTGGTCTCAATGTTCTCCGTATAATTAACGAGCCAACTGCTGCTGCCATTGCTTACGGTTTGGACAAGAAGGTCATCGGCGAGAAGAACGTCCTCATCTTCGATTTGGGAGGAGGAACCTTCGATGTTTCCCTCTTGACCATTGAGGAAGGTATCTTCGAAGTCAAGGCCACCGCTGGTGACACCCACTTGGGAGGTGAAGATTTCGATAACAGACTCGTCAACCACTTCGTCCAGGAGTTCAAGAGAAAGAACAAGAAGGGTTAGTAGCCGTTTCTCATCTCTTTTATTTGTAGTTCTCTTTTCTAACAACATCTCTTTTTGCCATGGTCAGATCTCTCTGGTAACGCCCGTGCTGTCAGAAGATTGAGAACCGCCTGTGAACGTGCCAAGAGAACCCTCTCCTCTGCCGCTCAAACCACCATCGAAATCGACTCCCTCTTCGACGGTATTGACTTCTACACCTCCCTCACCCGTGCCCGTTTCGAAGAACTCTGCCAGGATCTCTTCAGAGGTACCATGGAGCCAGTTGAGAAGGTGAGTTTTTGCGATATATTTTAACTTATATTATGTATATTGATTATATGCTGACCTTTCATTCTTTCGTGTTAGGTTTTGAGAGATGCTAAGATGGACAAGTCCACTGTTCACGAAATCGTTCTCGTCGGTGGTTCTACCCGTATCCCAAAGATCCAGAAGCTTGTCTCCGACTTCTTCTCCGGAAAGGAGCCAAACGTGAGTTATGCCTTCTCTTCTTTCGTTTTGTAACATCAGTTCTCATAATTTTTCCTATTTGTAGAGATCCATCAACCCAGATGAGGCCGTTGCTTACGGTGCTGCTGTTCAAGCCGCCATCTTGTCCGGTGACACCTCCGAGAAGACCCAGGACTTGCTCTTGCTTGATGTTGCTCCTCTCTCCACCGGTATCGAAACCGCTGGTGGTGTCTTCACCGCTCTTATCAAGAGAAACACCACTGTTCCAACCAAGAAGTCCGAGGTCTTCTCCACCTACGCCGACAACCAGCCAGGTGTGTTGATCCAGGTCTTCGAGGGTGAGCGTGCCCGAACCAAGGACAACAACTTGCTCGGAAAGTTCGAGTTGTCCGGAATCCCACCAGCCCCACGAGGTGTCCCACAGATCGAGGTTACATTCGATATTGACGCCAACGCCATTCTCAACGTTTCCGCCGCCGACAAGACCACCGGTAAATCTAACAAGATCACCATCACCAACGACAAGGGTCGTTTGTCGAAGGAGGATATTGAGCGCATGGTTTCTGAGGGTAAGTCACTTTGGTACCAACTCCATTTCCAGATAGATTCTGATTTCTATTTTATTTTTCAATAATCACAGCCGAGAAGTACAAGGACGAGGATGCTGCTGCCGCTGAGAGAATTACTGCCCGAAACGGTTTGGAGTCATACACTTACGTGAGTCCCCCCCTCATCACCTAAGTTGATTCTTTTGACTGATTCGCAACGTTTTGCTTCACAGAACTTGAGAAACTCCCTTCAGGACGACAAGCTCAACTTCGATGCTGGGGACAAATCTACCCTTCAAACTGCTGTCGACGAGGCCATCTCTTGGTTGGACGCTTCCCACGAAGCCGCCAAGGAGGAGTACGAGGAGAAGCAGAAGGAGCTCGAGGCTATCGCAAACCCAATCATGTCGAGGTTGTACGGCCAGGGAGGTGCTCCAGGTGGCGCCGCTCCAGAGGCCCACGACGACGGACCTAGCGTTGAGGAAGTCGACTAAGCGAGAGATAAGGAGAGAGAAAGAAGGACTTAACGAAAACAATTATAAAAACATAGATAAAAGTTTCCATCCGATTCATTTTTTTCAATGCTGAAATGGTCGAAAAGCGATGCAAGGTAAAAATGAAAAAAAGAAGCCCACGGTAAATCGCTTGATGCGGGGCCGGTTAACTTCAATATCCCCATCGACTACCACGACTGACGACTGAATACAACCCCAAGTAATCAAAATAGCACAGTAGAATGGGTAAACAGATAACAACCAAGACCTCAGCAGCAACAGGCAGTGACAGCATCACTGTGACAGACAATCGAACTGGAAAAACGATTGAAATCCTGTGAGTAAGACTAGACTCATTGGCCCTTAGTGCGGCTCGTCTTTCCTTCTCCTACTTTTGCTGGTTGTTGCTGGTGACTGATTCTTACTCTCAGTATCACGAACAATTCTGTGCCAGCTACTGCCTTCAAAGTTCTGAAGGTGGCAGACCCAGCTTCTGCAGACGAACGAGACGACCCAGACAATGGCCTCAGGCTCGTGGACCCAGCTTTCCTCAACACAGCATCCATTTCCAGCAAAATCACTTTCATCGATGGTACTCGGGGGATCTTGAGATACAGAGGTTATCCTATCGAGCAGCTGGCGGAGAAATCTAGCTTCCTCGAGGTCTCGTACTTGCTCATCTATGGCGAGCTGCCCAACAAGAAAAACCTCAACCGCTTTGAAACTCAAGTGTCTCATCATAGCTTTGTTCATTCTGATTGTGAGTCGACGACAAAGGCCGCTCGGAATGTCCCCACCCATTCTGACGTCGTGCCTTTTGGCTCGTGGGACATGCCGCAGTGGAAAAGCTCGTTCAATCATTCCGATACGATTCACACCCTATGTCAATCTTAACTGCGTCGTTTGCTGTAAGTGACCTTGTTTCTACTCTGTGTGCTGCATATGATTTCAGTGGAGCTGATAGCTGGTGGGGATAGTCACTGTCCGCCCTTCACAGTGAGGCGAATCCGTCATTGGTGGGACAAGGAGTCTACTCAAATGGTACTCCAAATGCACTGATTATGATGGACAAACAAATTCTCAGGTACGGCTCTCATCTTGTGCGCGCTGTATGCACGTGATTCTCAACCTCACGCCCTTTTGCAGATTGATTGGGAAAGCGCCAACTCTGGCTTCCATGGCCTACCGAATTCGACAAGGACGTCCATTCAACAGGCCACCGGAGGGTGCGGGTTACACGGAGTCCTTTTTATACATGAGTGATCATCTCACCCAGAGAGTAAGTGACCATTGGTCGCCCTTGCAGCAGCCAGCGCACCTGATTTTTTGCGTATGCGCTCTAGGACTACAAACCAAACCCAGTCTTTTGCAAAGCTCTTGAAACCCTTTTTATCCTTCACGCCGATCACGAACTCAACTGCTCCACAGCTACCATGCTCACCGTTTCATCTTCCCTCGTTGACCCATACAGCGCCGTCTCTGCCGCCTGTGCGGCTCTGTACGGACCTTCACATGGAGGTGCTTGTGAAGCTGTTATCCGAATGCTAGAAGAGATTCAGACTCTTGGTGGTATTAACGCTATTCCGGATTTCCTCGAAGGTGTTAAGAAAAAAGAGCGCGTTTTGGTATGTTGTATTCTGTTTGTCCCTATCAGTCTCTACTCCGTCTCTTACAAAATTACCCAACGTTTCATGTTATGGCTACTCCCATGTCTCTCGTATGTCATGCTCCCCAACGCCAGAGTGGATTCGGGCACAGAGTCTACAAGACTTCTGACCCAAGATCATTCATCATACGTAAGACTGCTCTTGAGGTCTTCAAAGTTACTGGCTCGGACCCATTGCTTGACATTGCACTTGCGCTGCACGACGCTGCGCTCAAGGATGACTATTTTGTGAAGAGAAAGGTACGCCTGTCAACCGACGCCTCCTACTCCTTTCGCAAGTGCTCATTCTAGTCTCGTTCTTTCTCCATAGCTCGCTCCCAATGTCGATTTTTTCAGTGGGCTAATCTATAAAGCTATGGGATTCCCCAGCGACTATTTCCCGGTTCTCTTCGCTGTTCCTCGTGTGGTGGGTTGGCTTGCGCATTGGCGTCAATCAATGCTCCAAGAAGGCGGGGTGAAAATCTGGCGTCCAAGACAGCTGTACGTCGGAAGCCCAAAGAGAGATTACGTCCCTGTCAGCGAAAGGGAAGGTGAAGCTGATCCAAAACACACACTGTCAGATGTAAGGATGTTCTGTTCACAACTGGAGCCGCCATTCGTACATTGACTTTTTTTTTCACACACACACATGTCGGTGTTAGGTTCCTCACTTTGGCTCTTCTAAGAGAAGTATGCTGGCAACGTATCGTGGTCACACTGGATTCTCAAAGCTATAGAAGCACAAATAGCCCGAGCTTGTTCTCCAACGGTCGAGAGAATATCGAGACCCCAACCTGTACATTATAAGCTTTGACTGGCCTGCGTATAGTCACCCTCTGTATTTATTCCTACTGTCTTGATATGTAAATATATACTTGGAAAGGCATGTCATGACACAACTTGGGCCGTGCGAACGAATAGCTGTATGAAGGTTTCGAACAACATTGGTTGTGAGCAGTGGGAGAGACCCAAGCAAACTACATACAAAGCTTCTCTTGCTTCCTCCCGTACCACCGTCACCCTTCTCCCCATCAGAGAAAAGAAGAGAAGGGGAAAACAGCACGCTCATGACAGGCTCAGCGTGGCTCTCCTATGACGAGGCGTGGTTCCAGGCGCTGGAGAGGCTGGCCCCCGTCGCAATTTACCGGCGCGCGGCGTCACCGGTCACCCTGTGTGGACAATTTATACCTCGATCGCAAGTCTCGGACCCAGTCCACGGTCGTCTGATTGGCTGCAGCGCGATAGGGTTTCCCGGTGAGGTCAATAAACAGAGAAAGAGGCAATCTCATCGGCCCACCTCGTCAGGGCGTCTTGTGATGAAAAAGTATAACTCTGGCCCAACATTTTTTCTGTTGCTTCTTGTGTCCCCATCTTCCACACCACATTCCACTCTCCCTATATAATATCGGTAGTAGCAGCTCCCTCTCCTTTGTTTCTCTTTGACATATCCACTCCTTCCTTCTCACCAGCATGAAGTCCGTCGCAATCCTCCTCACCGCCGCTGCTCTTGCAGTCTCTGCGGCTCCAACCTCTAGATCGATCATCAAGAGAGACGCCTCTGGTATGTATAAGCACTCAAGCTCTTGCCCTTCATGTTTCCGGTTCAATTCCTGACCTTCATTCGGTGCTTGTTTTGCTCTCTCTCTCTATTTTTCAACCCGCTTCCACCTCTTTCAGGCAATTTGACCGATGTCGACATCTTGCAGTTTGCTTTGACCTTGGAACATCTCGAAGCTACTTTCTACACCCAGGTATGTGTATTTTCCCCCCGCTGACGACGCGGACGACGTGCGCGGAAGCGTTTGTTGACCCATCGCTCCACTCCATCTCCAGGCTGTGGCCAACTTCAGCACTTCTGCATTCGTTGCTGCTGGTTTCAGCAACACCAGTTACGATAGAATCGTCCAGATTGGTCAGCACGAGACTCAGGTACGTACCTCTGACGCCTTTCGATTCTAAAGCCCTGAGTTGACGTCGTGTTTTTTTTCCTCATTGTGGATAGCACGTTACTTTGTTGACTGGTGGCTTGAGTGCTGCCGGGGCTACCCCAGTCTCTGCTTGCACCTACAAGTTCCCCTACACGGATGTCAAGTCTTTCTTGGCTCTTGCTCAGGTGCTTGAAGGTAAGTTGATGTCTATTTTACCCACACGAACCAAGCGCAGTGCTGACAGTGTTTGTTTTGTGTTTTTCAAAAAAGGTGTCGGTGTCAGTGCCTACCTCGGTATGTCTCTACGTCTTACCTTCTCCATTTTAGCTAAGCCTAACCCTGACGCTCAATATTATAGGTGCTGCTGCTTCCATCAGCGACAAAAGTTATTTGACGATCGCCGCTTCCATCCTCACCACTGAAACTCGTCACAACGAGTACATTAGGCAATTGAACGGCGAAGATCCTTTCCCTACTCCAGGTATGTGTTGTGTTGTTGGCTTGTACAAAGAGACATCATAAGCTAACAAGTCCGTGCTTGACGAACAACAGAGGACACTCCACAAAGCCCAAGAGAGATCATCTCACTTGCTGGTGGTTTCTTCGTCAGCTGCCCTAATGGAAGCGCTCCAACCATCCAACCATTCCCAGCTCTGACTGCCACCTCGACAAACCTCACCGCGGGCTCGCACCTCACCCTCACCACTACTGCAAACGTCACCAGCCCAGCCTGGTGCGCCTTCGCCAACGGCTTAACCGTCGACTACATGCCATACACCAACGGATCCTGCGCGATTCCAAGTGGTTCTAACGTAGATGCTGGCCAGACCTACGTGGTTTTGACGGGCTCAAACTCCTCGCTCACAGACGCAACCACCATCGCCGGCCCTGCGCTTCTTGACCTCCCCTCCCTCTACTCCCTCGACAGCTCCAACACCACCACTGGTCCTGGACTCAACGGACAGCCTGGAATCTCCGGCACCAACGGTACCTCCGCCAACGGAACCAAGACCAACTCGTCTGCCTCACCATCTGCCTCTGCAAACAAAACATCGGGAGCAGTTGTTCCCACCCAAGTTAGATACGGTGCTGCTTTCGCTGGATTGATGGCTTTCGCTGCGTTCCTTCTTTAGTTGGGATTTTTTAATCCTTCGTGTTGTTTACTATCTCTTCTACACAGGAATTGATAAACGTTCAACACCTTGCTCCTACTTCCGCTTCGTCTTTCACTCTTTCAAATCGTCCTTTGTTTTATTTGTTTCTTTTTCGATGCTGTCGTCTTCATCTCAAAAAGTGTATTGCATTAAATATCATCAATTGCCGATCCTTTATTGCAAGACATAACTCCAACCTAATGGATCAGTCGTTGTGCACTTTCTCACAAGATTTCAACCGTCTAGCACATTGAATGTCGTTTAAAGTAACGATACCATTTCCCAATGCTGTTGAAGTCTTGTTAAATATCCGTTACCCTTCTTGTTTGCTGATTGAATTTCTGGACAGTCTATGTGGAGTTGTAGGTAGTAGTAATCGTTGGGCATCTCAAGGTACCAGCTCCACTTCGAGCAGTTTACCGGTGGGGGTGGTGATTTTCAACAGCAGTCTGGAGTTTGGATCTCGATCCAAGTTGTCAAGCAGTCTTTAGCGAACGATCATCACCTGTCAGAGTGAGTATTAAAGTATATTATCATCCCACCCAGAAGGTATCGCTATCTATCCATCTACGAAGAGCAGATTTTAGGTTTTTTACTCAGCCATATGTCAGATAATGACGTTCAAAAGGAAGCTTTAGTATTTTGGCTTGGAGAGGCCCTTGGAACCGAACCACTCTCCCTTGGTCATGTACTGGTAGTAAGCCCATGGGAAGATGTCCTTCTTCAAGTGGTAGAACGCTCTGTGAAATAAGAAACAAGCAAAAGTTAGTGTTGAGCTGCTTTAAGTGCATGATTAAGAGTGGCATTACCTGTTTGGAACGGCTTGGTCAATGCCGTAGGCGGCGAATGTCTCTTTTGGTTGAGCGCCGTACTTAAACTCAGCAAGCATGAGCTTTAACATGAATGGTCAGAAAAAATAGAAAAAAGCGACTGCTCGAGCAGAGAAAGAAGGTCATCGCTCACCTCTCCGTAACCAGTGAGCAAAGGGCACGACGTGTAGCCATCGTACACGGCCCCACCAACTGTGCCCGTCTCCATGAGTGTCTTCAAGTTGTGAACCAATACAGGCGTCTCTGCCGTGATGGCAGCAGCTGTCTTGGACGTTGGTAGCGACGAGGCGTCGCCAAGGGAGAAGATGTTGGCGTACTTGGTCGACTGGAGCGTCGAGGGCGAGACGTCCACCCAACCTGCAGCATCAGCGAGAGGTGATTTCTGAAGAAGTACAAATCGACAGTTTTGCGTTAGATTCACAGAAAATCGGACGCAGGACGGGTCCGGGGATGACGAACCTTGATGACGTCCAGTGGTCCCTGAGGAGGCACGGCGTGCAAGAAGTCGTAGTCCTTGGTGACTGTCTCTCCTTCTTCAGTCTTGAAGGTAGCTTTTCGGTTGGCACTGTCGACCGAGACGAGATTTGTGTTGAGCGTCTTGGTCACGCCGCGCTTGTCGGCGAGGGCAGAGAGGGCTTGGGCGTATTTTGGAACGGCGAAGATAGCAGGCTGGTTATCAAAAGCAAAAATAAGTTAGCGAAAACAATGTCGGAGCTCAGTTTCGGGGGGAAGCTCAAAAGAGGTGACTGTACCATTCCGGAGACGAATTCGACGCTGATGTTCTTGCCGTCCTTGTTATTCCACTTGTCATTGGCCATCCACATGATCTTCTGAGGGGCTCCAGCACACTTGATGATACCTTTGGGCTGTATGGCAGAGGCGACACCAAGCACAAGAGGGTCGTTAGAACAATCATGAAGATGCTATCCGAACCAACATCGGATCGTCCTCGAAGCAAAGAATATCGACTTACCTGAGTGAAGATGGCCTTAGATCCACTTTGAGCAGATTGGATGTTTTCCCAGACGGCTGGGACAGTGTCGTATGAGTAGATGGATGAAACTTTCGTCTTAGTTGAATCCTTGAGAGCTTCTTCGAGACCACCAATCTAAGGTTTGGAAATACAGAGCCGGATTAGCACCACTCTCAACACATTGCCACATCTGGTAATAATTCACTAGGGAGAGGATACTCAGAAGATGGTGTACTTACAGCTGACCAGTTGGTTTGCAAGCCCGTGGCGACGACGAGGAAGTCGTAGCTGACGGTCTGGCCGTTGTTCAGCGTCAAGCTGTTGGTGTCTGGTGAGAAGGTGGACGCGTTGGAGTCGTGCAGAGTCAAGTGGCTTGGGATCAGATCCTTGGTCTGTCGCTGGAGCTGCTCTCGAGTCTTCAAGCCGGCGCCAACCAGGGTCCAACCTGGACGTTTTCCAGAGAGAGGAAGCAAGACAGCAGAATCAAAATGGGAGAACATAAATCAGCTTCAGGTCATAGTGCAAAGGTGCGTATAGATTCCAAGCTGGAATCACTTCTGACGAACCTGGTTGGTAGTTGTGAACCTTTGAGCCATCGACGAGGGCGATGTCACCTGGAGCCAACGATCGTCCATCGTACGAGAACGAGTTGTAGAGCTGGTTGGCAACACCCAGACCAGCTGACCCCGCTCCGACGACGACGACCTTGTGGTGGGTGGATGCTGAGGTTGCGTACAGCCGACTGGACAGGCGAGAGATTGACATTCTTCTGCTGGAGGAGAGGAGGGGATTCGTATGCGGGTTGGAGAACGGAACGGAAGTGGGTGCAGTCGATCCCTTTTTATGTATGTGTTATGGGTCAGATTTCCGAATCGACACCGCTGGATTCCAAATCGTCTTCCAACGAAAAATGTTACGCCACGGAAACTGTCGTGATCTCGCCTCGCCACTGAATGCACACCGAGTGTTCCTGGGAAGACTGTCCGGGTCGAAAGCTGAAGCTGTTGCAAGGGAGCAAGCCAGACGAGACCAGCGCGACAGATCGAACGGCCGCGCTGCAGTGCCTTTGGCGCCCAGTATCTGTTTGCTCTCCATCGGAGCATCAGCTCAGTACCTTACAGCGATTACAACATGAGAGGCAAGCTCTCTCCTTGCTTGATAGGCGAATCACTCACAAGATTGCTTGTTGGTTTTTATTCTTCTTCCTTGTCTTCTTTGTCTTCGGCGTGCGATTGGTGTTGTTGTACCGAGAAGTGACTTCTGCGTGAACCTCCAGAAGTCTCAAGAGGCACAAAATCATTTCAAGTAGTCCTCGATTCCTCAAAGGCTGCATAGCAAGTTATTTGTTACTCTTCCGGACTGTGTAGCGTCTCAGCCAGCGCTTGCTAAAAAATCCCATGCGACTCTGACAGGACCGGGCGCGGTGTGTGGGACGAAATGGTCTCATTACTCGAGTGAATATATACTGTGAGGCTAGAGAAGAGTTCAGCACCTCGCTTTCTATTTTTATTTCTCCGACGGAGTCCCGTTTAAACCTGTCAGTGCGACGCGAAGAGCTTTGCGGAGTTGTTTGTTCTGCTGGATCTAGCAAGAGACTTGACGCACTGAGGGTAATTAGGTATTTCTTACGCTGAACCAGTTGCTCAAGTATCGTGCCAGAGGAAAACATCGACTTGCGTTGAGGCGTGAGGTGGATCACACGGACACCTTCCTCAGCTAAGCGATTCTTTTCAACGTCCATCTCAATCCGAACTCCTGCTCCAGACGAGACACAGGAGTGTCTGACAGCCTCAGAATGGATACAGACGCCGTTCCCCGTCCATCGACTGACCTAGGTGAGTGCAATGACGGAGGCCTCAAAACAGCTAGCTACATGGCGACTTACCGCGTGGGCGAGGAGCTGACCTGCATGCTTTTTTTCTCGCTGTACGATTTCCAGAATCAGCTCCATTGCTCGCTCATCATGCAGCACATGATGGGGAAGCCCACCACCCACAGAGACCCTTGCAGTCCTTCTTCAAACGCCTGACGTCGCCCACCCGAGAGCTCACCGTTCCCGAGCTCGTCCTTCTGGGCGTTGCCCTCTTCTTTCTGCTCGGTATGAGCACATTCATTGGCCTGTTCGCTGGTGCTGAGAACCAAATCAAGAATGGAGGTGCTCCAGTTCAAACGACGACAACGACTCTGGTCAGCACTACGACCACTACGAGCGCGTCTACTCCAACGGGGGTGCCTCTCCCACCCAAGAGGCCTGAGGAGGTTGGTAGAAGGTTCTAAAATGGTCCTACATTGGGTACTGACCGTGACCCTTTTGCTAATTGAAACCTGTAGGCCGTCTGTGTCACCAAGGAATGCGTGCTTCTCGCAGGAGCCATCTTGAACAACATCGACCCTTCCGTCGACCCGTGTGAGGACTTCTACCAGTTTGCTGTGAGTTGTTTGTAGAAGTTTTCCATTTTCTTCGATTGAGATGTTGAAATCAGCTGTCGTTTCGGATGTAGAACGGAGGATGGGAAAAGGCCAATCCACTGCCTGCTTCCAAGTCCGTCTGGGGCAGCTTCAACGCTGTTCAGGACCGTAACTCGGTGGGTTCTCAACTTGTCTTTAGTGGTTTCTAAAATCGTACTTTCTACTCACGCTCAGCGCTTTCTGACCTCGCCAGAAAATCATCTCCGAAATCTTGAAAGCGGCGACACCTGACTCCTTGAAATACGCTAAGAAGGATTCTGAGGAGGACAAGGCTACCAAGGACAACCTTAAGAAGATGAAAGATGTCTTTGATTCTTGCATGGACGAGGTGCGTTGTTTACGCTTACCCTGACTCACCTCCCCGAAACCCCTGCACTCACCAGTCTCGCTAACAGGATCTCATCAACAAAGTTGGCTCCGAACCATTGCTCGATATCATAAATGATGTCCGGACTCTCTTCCCCATCTCCCTTCCTCTGCAGCCCTCCTCAATGGAATCTGACGAATCGTCAGCCGAGAAAGCTGCGCCTCTCAATCTCAAGCTCACCACCGACTTTATCGACCTCGTCATGGAGTCCATCGAGTCAGTCAAAGCCAAGATTGAGAACGTCCATGCTGAGAGTAATAAAGTCGCTTCCAAAGTCTTCGTTGAGAAGAGGTCGATGGCCAAAGAAGAGGAAGGTGAAGAAACTAGCGGGCTCGCTGATGAGGCCCTGACTGAGAAACTGACCAAAGTCCTGAGCTACCTCCACTCGAGAGATATTACTGCCTTGTTTGGATTCAACGTGGGTCTACTCACCTTCCTCCTTCCGAATCTCCGCTGACCTCTGTCTGTGACTAAATAAGGTCGAAGGCGATGTTGGGCGTGCCCCGCAGTTCCAAGTCCTTTCGTTCTACCAAGCGGACCTCGGTCTGCCATCTAAAGAGTATTACGAGGAAGCACCCATAAGAGCGCTGTACGAGAGTGTCCTGCTTGAAATCTTGAAGGCTGTCGATCTGGCTTCTCTTCTGGAAGGCGAGAAATTGAAGATGAACAAATGGGGCTTCCCTTGGCCTTTCCCGGGAAGAGATCCGAACGAGAAAGGGTGAATTTGTTTCTGGTCTGTTTGGTATTTCCCTCTTTCTGAAGCGAACTTTTCCTTTCTTGGTAGATCCGCTGGATGGGAAAAGGAACTCGCAAAGCGCGTCACCGCCGTCGTCGATCTCGAAGTCGCTTTGGGAGCTGCAGGAGCCGATTTGGAGGATCTGTACACACCAGCCAAATCGTATAACCCGACATCGTTCTCAAAACTCGCTAAGAAACTGCCCATCGACCTCCAGAGCTACGTCTCATCTTTCGCTCCGAGGAACTTCCCTGAATCAATCATTGTCACCCACCCGCCGTATATCAAGTCATTGAACAAGATCATCTCGAACACGACTGAGGAGGTTCTCCAGGCTTACTTCGTCCTCCAGACTGCTCTCAAGTTCGGTGGTCTTCTCGGTGAGGAAGAGAAGATAAAAATCCAAGTCGATCTGCTTTCCAACACTTTGAGAGGAATCAAGCCCGGCAACAAGGAACCACGGGAAGACATCTGCTTGAGAAGAGTCTCTAGCGTCGTGGGTCACTTGGAGGGCTCGGAGTTCATCAAAGTCGCTTTCCCCGGCGACTCCAAGGCACAGGCGGAGAAGGTCATCTGGGATATAATCGGTGCGTTCAAGGATCGTCTGACAGAGATCCCTTGGATGGACAAAGAATCATCCGATGCGGCTATTGGCAAGGCCGATGCAATCGTCCCGAAGATTGGCTACCCACTTTCGCCAAACAACACAAACCCCGTAGTTTTGAGGACCTACTACGCTAGACAGGTCGTTGATCCGAAAGACTTCTTTGGAAACGTATTGCGTGCAACGTGAGTTCATTTTTTTATTTATTATTTTTTGTTCTGGGAACAGTATCGATTGAAACTGTTTTCCGATTAGCTTGATGGAAAGTATCAGAGCCTGGCAGGTCACTTTGGGCAATAACCGTAATGTCAACGCGTGGGAGATGTACGCCAGCAGTACGTTTTCTTCTTCTTCTTCTTCTTCTTTTTCTTCCTCCTCACTTTGTAAATTCTTACTTAACCCTTCTTGAATAGCCGTAAACGCGTACTTTTCACCACCCGATAACGAGATCGTCTTCCCCGCCGGTATCCTTCAACCGCCCTTCTTCCAAGCCGGCTGGCCAAAGTACTCGCAATACGGTGCATTCGGTGCCGTTGCAGCACACGAGCTCGGACATGCCTTCGACAACAACGGCGCGCTGTACGACTCTGAGGGATTCTACAGGAGCTGGTGGACAAACTCTACAGTTGCTGCGTTCCAGGAACGATCGCAGTGCATTGCTCGTCAATACTCTGACTTCTACGTATTGGACGCTGATGGAAAGAAGGTCTACGTCAATGGCAACTTGACGAACGGTGAAGGTCAGCATTTCTCTCTCATCTTAATACTTTTCGTTCAACGCGCTGACTTGTATCTCATTTGCGCTGCAGACATTGGAGATTCTGGCCTAAGATTCGCTTACAAGGCATGGCAGACGACGCTGAACAACACCGCTGACAACCTTAAGCTCCCAGGCCTCCCATTCAACAAAGAGCAGATGTTTTTCCTCGCGTTTGGAGCCGTCTGGGCACAGAACATTTCGCCAGCCGCTGCCGTCAGCCGTGTCCGAACAGATCCTCATTCTCCTAATCAGTTCAGAGTGCTGGGAACACTGAGGAACTTTGAGAAGTTCGCTGAGGTTTTCCAATGCAAAAAGGGATCCAACGTGAGCGTCGTCTCCTTTCGTGTCTACCTTCCCTTCCTCACTGATGCTAAAATGTCCTCACCTTTTCCTTCTTCTAGATGAACCCCAAAGAAAGATGTGAGCTCTGGTGAAGACCTTTCTGATTTTCATAAAATATCATAAAAAACACATCTCCTGCATGCCAAAATCACAATCTCGTGTAAAAGTACTGTGTATCCATTCCATTTCCAAAGGGTTCCTTTGCTATCCTGCTAAAAGTCGTGCTCGTCTTGCACGGTTCTCTGCAAGATTTTCGCACCCCCACCCTCCTCTTCGTGGGCTTCGGTACCCTGGGCCGCCGCGCTGCTTTTGGTTCGCGTGAATAGAGATTCATGCGGCAGGAGGTGGAAAAACTCTGATCAGCTCGTCGTGATCCCCTCCCTTCTCCGACTTCAAGCTCGCTGGCTGTGGACTACATCTCTAGGTAGCATCTACTCGCATCATAATGTCAGGTCCAGCTGTTTGTCGGTGGGGAATCGTCGGTCTGGGAGTGAGTAACCCCTGCCATCGTTCCTAATCTCATCTCCCCACTCCAGGCACTCACCGTTCTTCTTCTTGATTTCCCATCTCACCACAGGGAATTTCGACCCTCTTTGTCAAAGATCTCTTGACAGATCCAGCTACAAGGGACGTCTCAGACGTCCAGCATATCCTTGCTGCAGTCGGCTCGTCCTCTGTCGAGAAGGCCAAGGAATTCGTCAAGACCGTCGGGGGTCCTGAAACTACCAAGACGTACGGCTCCTATGAAGATGTGTACAGGGATCCCGACGTTGACTGTGTCTACATCGGTAAGTAGCTCTCAGTCACTTCTGATTGGCTTAAATGCAGGCAGCCGCCTTGCTGAACTCGGTTCTCCGCTGGTCTTCAAAAATAGGTACTCCTCACAACTATCACTTTGCTAATGCTAAAGCTTCCATTGAAGCTGGAAAGAACGTATTGGTGGAAAAGCCCTGTACTGTGAACTCAAAGCAGACCAAAGCTCTCCTCGTCAGTCTTGCCTTTTCTTCTATATACCCTCGCAGTCAGTTTCATACCTAACGAGCATAATGACCCCTCAGGAACTTGCCGAGAAGCACAATGTGTTCTTTATGGAGGCGCAATGGACGCGATTCTTCCCCTTCACCCAGAGTATGATGAAGGCGATCCACTCCGGCGAGATCGGTGACATCAGGACACTGCACATCGACTTCTGTATCGGCTTCTTGCCCTTGCCAAACACATCTCGATTTGTGAATCCAGATCTGGCTGGAGGAGGATGGGCAAGTATTTTCATCGTATACGTTCTCGAAACCAGCCAGCTGACTGACACCCTTCTCCTCGATCGCGTAGATGGATTTGGGACCATACGTTCTTATGTTCACCATGATGAGCTTGTTCAATCACCCTCAGAATGAGAGAACTCCACCTACTGTCCTCAGTTCTCTCGTCCACTTCACGTAAGCTTTGGAAATTCCCCTTTGTTTGTTAAATCGAGATTATTCGAGGTGCGCAGACTCACCCCCCTTTTAACTTTCCTCCGCAGCGAACTAGGAGTAGATGAATCAACCACCGCACTTGTTTCTTTCCCTAAACTCCGCACCACTGCTGTCCTTCAGACTAACATCGCGCACGCCAGCTCCGTTCCACTGCGAATCGTAGGAAGCAAGGGCGAGATCGTCATTGACAAACTCCCACTTTCAAGACCTGATTCATACGTCATTAAAAAGAGAGCGGAGAACCCTCCTAGCAGAATGGACGCTGGCTTCACAGAGGAGAGAAGGTCATTCACCATCCCTGGTCATGGCATGTTCTACGAAGGTCAGTATCAGGTTTTAGTCAAGCGGCTCTGACCGAGCTTTCTAACTTTTCCTATTCTGACCGTCTTCCTATTCTGACCGTCGAAGCTGATCACGTCGCGCGATGCCTTGCTGCTGGCAAGAAGCAATCCGATGTTGTGCCGTGGGACGAGATTAAATTGTCGTCTGAAATCTCTGAGTAAGTCGCCATCAATCCGTAGTAACAGGTGTTCTTCCAGACTGAAGCTTTCTGTTCATCGTATTACAGCAAAGTGAGAGAATTAGGCGGATTGAAATTCTCAGCTGAGGTCGAGAGTTTGAACTGAGGGGCTGCAGCTCCAACCGAGGCGAACACCACACCAGTGATGATTGTCCCAGCTTTAAAACTGTTATTTACGTTTCATCACCATTATTTTTTACTCATTCCAATATTCTGGCTTATACAAGGCAAGCCAAGGAGAACGAAACTCGGGTAACAAACACGACGTCAAGAGGCGTACGAGCTGATGACGCGCTCCAACACTATTCCACTTTTGGCAGTAACCTTTCCGCCCTCGACAGTCACCTATCCTGAAAAGCCCTCAAGAAACTATGGGAGCAGAAGGAAAGGTACTTAAGAAGAAATCCCATCCCGTACTACCTCAAAGTGTCTACGAGCAAGCCTGCCAAGGTCAGTTGAAACAAGTTTCATTGAGAGCAGAAAGTGTCGTTTCTGTCCTCTGACCAATTCACCGGTCCAACTCCTTCTTTGATTTGCTTTGTGCCTGTTGCAATTCTTTATCTGTTACTGGCTCATTGAACTGCTGGCATTTATTCGTCTTCCCTACCGGCCATCACGTCTCGATTTTGAAACGAAATAGAAAAAATCAAACTGGACGACGGTATAATGACACCAACAGCTGATGTAGAACCCCCAACTGAGCGAGAATCGTGAGTCTGATCTTCATATCATTAAGCTATCCATCCTCCTGGTGCTGACAAGAGTTACCTCTGCGTTGTAACACAGGTTCCCGGCGGAAATTACGACGACTCCATTGTCAATGCCCTCGACCCCACCATCGGACGACAGCCAGCAGACGCCAGAAACACCTCTCACTCCTACCAAAGTAGCTAATACAAGTCCCAATGCTCGAAGCAAGAGCATCTCGTATGCGAAGACAGCGAACACAGATGGAGTAAGTCACCTTCTTCGTTCTGCGTTGCAGCGCCGGTAGTGAGGACAGAATGTGGAACTTGGTGAGAGCGATAGACTCGTCTATACCTAGTTGAAATACTGTGTCTGAAGAGAAGAGATCGTTCCTAACATCAAAGTTTCAACCTCACAAGTTCGTAACTAACTTTGCTTCTGTGGGTTTCTTAACAACCTAGGCTCTCAACACGCACCCCGCTGAATCATCCAAGTCCTTCCCAGGATTTCGTGTAGGAGTATCAGAAGATAGAAATAGGAGATGTAGGAGAACGATGGAGGATGCCCATTCTTTCATTCATGACTATGGCGGTGTTCAAGGACAGGGATTCTTTGCAGTGTTCGAGTATGTCACTTCTGGATCCTTTTGACGTCAATGGTAACTAGCTAATTATTGATTATTACTTCGTCACAGTGGTCATGCAGGAAAACATGCAGCGGAATGGTGTGGTCAAAACTTCCATCGATATCTTCTAAAGGAGCTTGCTGCGTCACCACCTTCCAGTTCGATCCCAGATGTCCTCAACACCACATTCCATCGCGTGGACGACGAGCTCACAGAGCTTGCCAAAGCTGAAAAAACTCATTCCGGAACGACGGCGGTAACGGCCTTCTTGCGGATCGAAGATGAACATGGTCAGGCTGTGGGATCGAGTGAAGTTCAAAACAGCGGTCTGGGTATCAACCAAATTCAATCCTCTTCTCTCATAGCTGGATCCAAGTCACAAAAGTCTGAGGGTGGTATCAAGAAAATGTTGGGCAGACTCACTGGTAGCCATTCTTTGACCGACGCTTCATCAAATTCAGCTAAACCAACACCAGATCATTCAGAAACAGTCTCTCTGAGCTCGACCATGGCAATTGCTGACGGAGATTTAGAGAATAGCCATGCTGGTCATGAGGTTCAGCGACGATTGGAGGAAGAAGGAGATGCTTCAACAGCAGCACCGGCGAAGAAGCTCAGACGCATCTTGTATTCTGCAAATGTTGGAGATGCTCGTGCCGTATTGTGGTGAGCCTCATTCTTTTTATGTTTCTCTCGTTCACCAAACGTCTTCGCTGACCTTTTCTCTTTTCGTGGGTTCTTCGTGCCTTCCATCCCCTAGCCGTAATGGAAAGGCAGTTCGCCTTACATACGACCACAAAGGCTCTGACCAACAGGAAGCGAAACGAATCACCGATGCTGGAGGGTTCGTCCTCAACAACCGAGTGAATGGCGTTCTGGCTGTGACAAGAGCGTTGGGAGATGCGGCTGTGAAGGAGTTTGTTGTCGGAAGTCCCTACACTACTGAAACTCTGCTGGAAGAGACGGACGAGTTCTTGATCATTGCTTGTGATGGTGTAAGTCGCCTGCTTCTCTTCTCTCATTTTATTCTATTTTATATTAACTGCTTTTTTGACCTTCTTTCCTGTAGCTGTGGGATGTAACGGAGGACGAAGAAGCGGTCAATCTCGTCCGGGGTATCGCTGATCCTCAAGTCGCGAGCAAAATTCTTCTTGATCACGCCCTCACCAACTTCTCAACCGATAACCTTTCAGGTTAGTTCAAGTTATCTTTGAGTCTACCTGCTGCTAGCAGTCCGATGACGTTTAAACTTCTTTCGCGATTACAGTTCTTGTCGTTCGACTTACAAACGGCCTCGGTCCTAACGAAAAAGAAGCCAAGCCTCCCGTCGTTAGCGACATTTAATCGGCACTTACGACAACCCACCATATTTTATGCCACTTTCTTCTTTTTGCCTGTATCAGTAGTTGGCTAATTATATACTTTTTGACTAAAAAAAGTTTCCCCGTTGCTGTGATGATGGTAATCAAAAGACAGAGAACGCAGAACGCAGAACGGAGAATCATAGACCAGGTATTCAATGCTTGTGTGTGTATCTAATGTAAAGAAAGAACGAAAGTGTCGTAATCGTGTATCGAGACAGGTGGAAAGATCATGCTGTAATACGTGTGTTTAAAACAAGCAGTGGAAGAAGTGGTAAATAAATGGAAAAAATGTGAGATATTGCAGAACAGGATAGGATATAACAGCAAAGATTTTGTTGAGATTCTTTTTGGTGTATTGGTCGAGTTTGGACTTCTAGTCTATGTGTCATTCGTTGGTTGCTGTTGGTGAACCAATGCATGGTGTGTAGCGTACAAGATTAATTTGTGGTTGGGTACTTTTAGAATCGATTGTCAAATTAATACAGTGAGCAGCTGAGAGCTGTTAGAAGGACAGTGCAGCTGACTGAAATTGTGCTGTCAGGATATATACGATGCGATGTCTGTTGAAAGATTCAGTCTCAGTCCACAACCACCCTGCGAAATAACAAACGAGAAGCTCTGACCTTGTTCACGTATGAGAACCTCAGCGTCCGAAGGTTACGCAGGAGGTTTAGAATGAGGGGTGTAAAAGAATGAAGATGGAGCAGAGTGAGATCCAGACTGGTAGTAGGGGTCTGGCGCGAAGTACACCCCAGTTTGGGGACCGAGCTGATAAGGTGCTGTTGGAAGGCTCGGCTGATTTGTGTAGGAGATGGGAGACGGATGTTTAGATCCAACGTTCTCTTGAGGAACGTAAACTTCCCAGGCCGTTATGAGAGTCTTTCCGATTGCTGATAGAAAACATAGCCATGAGCGAAAAAACCAAGCGTAAAAGTAAGTCATTGGGCAATAATATCTTACTAGGCTCAATCTAACAGAAAATAAGAAGCAGATCATGAGCAACAAGCACAGTCATTCAAGGAATAGAAACCCAACCTACCTCAGTACCGTCGCGGGAGACTTTGACCTCACGGTTCGACTACAGACAGGGACAACAAGCAGGTCGGACGGTGCAAGGCAAGACAGACTGCGGTCACCATGACTCACATTCCAGGAATTTCTCAAGTGCTTAGCAGCAGTGAACGGGAACCTCTTATCCGCACAGATCCATTCAACGTTGAAAGGAACGCCCCAAGACTCTTCTTCGTGGGAGGAAGGGGGAGGAGGAGGAGCTACTGCCGACGAAGCAACATTTGCAGCTGCTGGGCGACCCACAGGCCCAACGCGACTTGGTTCATCGTAACTAAAGCCTGCCTTACCATTAGCCTCTCCCAATCCGAGCCCCTCCAGTCCAAGGATAGACGGTGGCATCTTGGTCCAGGTCTGATAAGATTCGTTTGCTGATTTACCTGATCTAGATTCGACGGAAGTTGGTGAACCTTGAGTGACAGTGTAGTTGGCTGGATCGCTCTGGGGAGAGATCTGCTTCTTGAGCTGCTGTGAACCTCGTTCCGAGAAGTGGGTACCTGGTGAGAACTGAGCAGGTTGGGAGGCAGCACCACCATGAGTCATCAAAGACGCAGTAGCGGTTGTAGAATCAGATTCGGGGACTCTTGAAGACCTTTGTAGCAGAGCAGTTTGAGCTGCGGCTGGAGTCGTAGGCTTGGCTGGTGATGAGGTCAGAGAGGCAGCTTTGGAAGTCCATGAGATTCGACGTGAGGCCTTTCCAATACCCGAAGACATTCTATATTTTGGAAAGGGAAGTGAAAGAAAATACAGATGGTTCGAAGAAAACATAGCGCATAGCAAAAGGAAGAAAAGCAGATAGTTCGTCTTCAGACTTTGCTTTGTATTACAAGGTCTAGAAGACATCATATGATAGTATTGCACTGACTTTGCGTAGCCATAGAACTCGCCAGATCGGTTGACAGAGAATATGAGATACACTTCCTTGGACGTTCGGAACGCTTGGTCCAAGACTGACCTAAAAAGAAGGAGTCAGAGGTGAGGGATGTCATTGAACACATTAGCTCGAGGGAGGATCAAACTCTAAAACAAAAAGGTCACCCACTCGTTGTGAGCCTGAGTCGCCCAAACACCGTTGGCCACCGAGAGATCCAAGTCGTCCTGCGAAAGAGGAGACAAACGAAGTCTAGTGAGCAATGGGAAGGTTAAATCGAGACGCAATGGAATCCACCTGAGTCAAACTCTTGAGGATGAAGTATCTGACTGGGAAGTACAGTTGCAACAAGCTAGAGTCAGTTGAAGCATAAGACGAGCTCCCGTTGGAGGAAGACTTGTTGCTGGTTGGCTCCTGATCTGAAGAAACGCTGGTATCGGCATCTTTTTCGTCACCGCTTGTAGTACTTTCTTCAGCCTCCAAGTTTTCACGTTCCGTCTGCTGTCGCTGCTGCTGTAGTTGCTTCTGTTGCTGCTTGTGTTCCTGAGCCCAGCCGGTATGAATGCCTCTTCCTCTCTGACCACCTACGCCGCTCTTGATATCATCCTCCTTTCTTCTCAACCGGCAGACGAGCTTGGCGTTTCTAGTATCGTTTGAACGGAGAGGTCGACCGTTAAAGACTGCTATGGCGGAGTCGAGATGTTCCTGAGAGACGAAGTTGACGAAGCAACAGTTGCTCCTGCTAATGAGGAAGATGGAGCTCACACCGCCAGCAAGGTAGGTCGTACCAGAAGCCGGAGTGTGAGATGACTCGGTGTTGCTGCCACTGCTGTTGGTGTTGTTGTGGTTGTTGTTGCTTCCTGCACCGCCACTCCTCGACGAGCCGACGCCTCCCCCTTTCAACCGCAGGTCCTTGGTGAACGGGAAGTCAATCGGTCTCTCGTTGAAAAAGGTCCAGAGTTCATCGTGACTCGCGTCGTTGGGGACGTTGCCGCACCAGAGAGTGAACTCAGATCGGGCAGCCTGCGACGACATGTTGGGCGAGAGAGCAGAGTTTGAAGGTCTCAACGGGGTGACTGGAGAGTAAAGCTGAGGTTGCTCGTGACTCTGTCTCTGCTGGTATTGTGGATGATGATTAGGCTGAGAGAGTTGGGGGGGATAGGAACTCGGTAGAGCGGCCGGCGAAGTAGTAACTCGACTGTCATATGGAGGCCGTGGAGAAGAACCTGCCGCCGTTTCTGTAGATGGGATAAAAGGCTTTGAATGGTATGTCATTGGTGTGTGCTGAGGCGGCGAAGTAACACCAGGTGCAGTGGGTGGAATTTGAACGGGTCGACCATGGGCAGGGAAGGGAAGTTGAGGTTGTTGATGCTGAGGTTGAAACCTTCGTTGGCTGGACCGGTCAGAGGAGGATACGAAGGGGGGGCCAAGTCCATTGCTACTTCTACCGGCATTCATCACTTGCTGCTGATAGAGGTGAGGCGCAAAGTCTGATGAACTGAGAGCGCCGCCAGGGAAGTGGTTCTGGGGAGTGGGTACGAACATGAACTGTTGACCGTACGGATCGTGGTAGAATCGTTGGTGGGACTGAGGGATAGTGTTATACATTGGGATGTATTGGTAAGGAAAAGTAGACTGCTGTGGATAGACGAAAGGGTGGCCTTGAGGGGACGAGTAGTAACTGATCGAAGATTCCTGTTGTCCGGCATAGCTCGTACTGAGCCCACCAGCCCCTACTGTCCCTTGCTCACCATAAGCAGAGGAGGATTGCTGCTGTTGATGTTGGTATTGCTGTTGTTGCTGCTGCTGCTGCTGCTGCTGCTGCTGTCCAAGTTGAGAGGGAGACCCGCTGGCCATGGCTGGAAAAGTCTCTGGCGCTCCCGGTGAGACGGGTGACGATGGTGAAGACCCTGATGCAACTGCTCCTGTTGGATAGTAGAAATAGGCTGGATATCCTGATTGCTGGAAAACAGGTACTGAAGCAGGTAAGGGCCCTCCCAACTGCGTGCTGCTGATGCTGGCGCTGCTGACAACACCTTCCCCATAAGCTGAACTAGCGATAGATCTACTCCAAGCGTAAGGATCGTTGCTCGGATATATAGCTGGTAGGGCAGGTTGATATAGAATAGGTGAATTCGAAGCAGATTCTGCTCCGGGGTTGAGAGAAAGCTGCTAGAGGTTTGAAATTGCACCCAAGGCGACCACAGCCAGGAAAAAAAAGTAATTTCCAGTGAATTTCTTTTTTGCAAAAGGTCTGATATCGATACGTACAGGGCTAGATAAGGTACTGGCGTAAGGGGAAAGACCGGCTGGAGCAGTGGGCCTCCCTCTTGTCGAGAGCGGATTTTGTTCGTCTGGAGATGGAGCTACATGTGATGGTGGATCTACAGGGGTGAGTGGGGGATCTCGAGTAATGGACCTAAACGAGAAGCCTGAGGACTTGTTCTCCATACAGAAGAGATCCAACCCGACTGGGTGGTGTTACAGCAACTGTGACCACCGTCCCGGAAGAGGGGTAAAAATGCAATGGGGTGCTGAGAAAGGATGGAGCGAACGAATTAAGTTGGTGTCCCGAGGAACACTGGAATCGTGGCGCGAGAAGTTCTGGAATCATAAGAAAACGAATAGACTTTTGCCGGCTGGCTCGTGCGAAGCTGGTGGGGCACAAGCCTGGTCCCTACCCTGATTGGTTCAATTCGATTTTTGGAAAAGGGTTTTGTTCGTCTGGAGATGAAGCTACATGTGATGGTGGATCTACAGGGGTGAGTGGGGGATCTCGAGTAATAGACTTAAACGAGAAGCATGAGAACTTGCTGTTCATACGGAAAAGATCCAACCCGACTGGGTGTGGTATTATAGCAACTGTAACCACCGTCCCGGAAGAGGGGTGAGAATGCAATGGGGTGCTGAGAAAGGATGGAGCGAACGAATTAAGTTGGTGTCCCGAGGAACACTGGAGTCGTGGCGCGAGAAGTACTGGAATCATAAGAAAACGAATAGACTTTTGCCTGCTGACTCTTACGAAGCTGGGTCAATTCGCTTGTGGATGTTTCCAACTTTCGAAAGTAACGTAATCCAGAAACTTAAGGGTCCACCAAACGACGTTGGGCTCGCGATATCGATAAGAGGTTCATATCGTACCAGTGAAGAAGTTTCGAGCTGGCAAGTGCGGCTCCCCTCGATCGGGTCGTCAGACTCGCAGTGTAAAGCCTGAGACGTGACAATCCTTTCCTCATTTCACCACGGTTAAAGAAGGAAAAGTGATCCAATAATAAAAATTGGGCTGATGTCATGTAACGGAGCAAGTAATATCGCAGTATTTCCCCTCCCTGGCATAGGCGCAGGGAGATTGCTTCGGGGTATGTCGCAATTACTCCCACAGGAGATGTATCCCACAGGAGTATGCGGTGGAAATGTCCCTCTTGAAGGTTTCTTTTTCTTTTTCTTTCGAACAAGTTGTTTCTTCCGTCCTGCTCGCAGAAACGGGAAACCGCTCCTCAATGGGACGGACGTCTGGAAGTAAACCCGGTGTCTCCGGTGTCATTCTTTCTTAATTGAAATTGTTTCTAGGAAAACTCAGGAAGTGAAGGGAAGGGAAGGGCGGGGAAATGGAAATTCTGGTCTGGAACAAAGCGAGCGCACCTTCTGGGTTGGATTATTAGATTTGAGAGGAAGGGGCAGCCTTCATTCC